>BQNB010014040.1:0-75930 GCA_026074375.1 Tanacetum coccineum | reverse complement strand
TTACTATAATGCCCTCATTTCAATATCAAAAGGAGTGATTTAACGACAGTTAATGAAGGCCGTTAAAGAGAGGGACCAACGACACATAACGTTTCTGTAGGATCCCGTTAACACATACACTTCATATAACACAACACGAATCGAACTAGAAAAGAGATAAAGAAAGTGAGTTGATTTAGAGAGAGAAAGAGGAGAGAGAGTTGAGAGAGAAACAAGAGATATTATTTAGAAAATAAGAAGTTAGATATTTTCTAAGTAAGAAATATCTATATATACCCCTACACATTTAATGTGACGCGCGGGAAATTTAACTAGGACTCGGGCTCGGGTTTTGCTTGGGATTAAACCCGAAACATATACAATATTAGTTTAACTATCGAGCCCGATTCCCGATAATATTCTATTACAACATTAACTAATTAATTGACCGAGACTTAAATACATAATGAACGAACTTCATGTTCGACTCAATATTTTGAGGCTAACAGATTTACATAGAGACCCTTCTTAAAACATTGAGGACAATGTTTAGTTCTAGTATGGGAGGATCTACCGATTTGATTGTGTCTGTAGTTGTTGTTTTCACGTAATCTCGTTTTTACCACCAAAATAACAAAAAATGAAAAATTTTAAAAATTTTCAAAAATAAAATAAGTGTTTTGTCACAATTTGGACTTTCCTGCTGAGTAGAATAAGAATAAATTTTGACTCGATCAAGCGTGTTGAGCTCTAGCTTGTCCCTTAACTTTTAGACTAAGCATTCACGGATCTTTTTATTAAAGATTTTAAATTTGCGAAGAACGAGAAATGATAGAGTTAAGTATGAGTTAGATGCTAAACAATGATTATTTGGAAATCTTACAAGCTCATGTGTGTAATTTGTGGCTTTTTCTCCCATAAGCTCCTAACGGACTAATAATACGTGCTATTTTTAAAAATTAAACTTAAATCAATAATTTTTTAAATGTAGTCGATAACATTTTTGTCTTAGTTAAAATTTATACTTAAATTTTTCAAAAAGAAGTCTTCTCTATATATCGTGGTATAAAGTTTAATAATAAAAAAATGAAAAAAATGATGAATAAGGTAATAATATAAACTGTGGGCTGATAAAAGTTTACTGCATCTTGCCGGCTCACAACCGATGTTGCAGCCTTCAAAAAGGTCGAGGATTTCAATTGCATCATGGTTATGTTAATGTTAAGTGTAGTAAATGTGATTTAATAAATATATGGAAAATCTTTTTTTCTTAAATTTAAATATGCTTTTTAACTAAGACTATTTCATTTTAAGTTATGGTTTTTTCTAAATAAGCTATGTATATACGGGAAACCTAAGAGTTTTTGAAACCGAAGGTCCGTAAGTCTCGATACTAGTCTCTGTGGGGTGTTAAAAGCCTGGTCACTTAGCTGCAAGGTTGGGATGTGCCGAGACGAAAGTCGCTACATGGGATGATCTCGCCTTCAAACTTATTATTCTCGGGTGGAACGTGAAGCATAGAAATTTTACAAAACGTTGATCCATGGTTGACATTCGAAATGGCACATTCACGTAATATATAATAATTGTCGGGAGCGAAAAGTTTCACAAGGTACAAGTATGAGTAGTGTTAGCATCTTAACTTATATTTAACGGTGATTTCGTTTTTAAGCTTGGTTTGGGACGAATGAAAAGTCAGGGACGATGAATTTATCCTTTTTAAGGGCGTTTTTGGATTCAAACGCTTCTTATTCCGTGACCCGAAAAGTTATGTAAATAATGAAAGTCCAAACATGTTAGTTAGTTGAGAAAAATACAAAAATACAAAAATATTAGTGGTAGTTAGTGTAAATATAAAAAATGGTCAAAACGGGGCTTTTCAAAACTATTGATTCTTTAATTCCCCTTGATGAACACTTAGCTACTTTTTAAGGTAATTAGTCGAGGGGGATTGAGATTCTTGGTGTTCTAAAGTGTTTACTTATGGCATTACGTGAGGACACGACAATAGTTTAGTATGGGGGATTTTGGTATGTGCTTAATTACACATACCATTTATCCATTAAAACGGGCTTAAACGACCAAAAACATACCAAAAATACTTTGTATTCGTGTGTTTTCCATTTATATTGTGCAGGAAACGGATATATGACCAAAAAGGACAAAAACGAAGCCAAAACGACAAAACGAGCACGAGAATGGAAAGAGCGTAAAAAGTCAAAGTCAAAGTCAAAGTCAACCAAAAAGTTAACCATAAAAGTCAACAGTCAAAGCCGAAGCCGAAGCCGAAACTGAAGAAAACTTATCGGGCCAACCCGACCTGTTTTATTGGGCCAAGTCGGCCCAATAAGCCATCAAAAATAAGCTTGATATAAGCTTATCTCATTTTGGGCTTATATTAACAAATTTGCCAAATAAAACAACCACCAGGCCCAACTCAATCTCAGCCTAAGTCCTCAAAAGGACTGTCCTTGCAACACAACTATACACTTTCGGGGGGTATTTATGCCAACTCCCTATACCATTAACACCACAAGGACCACCTATGAAATAAAACTATACAAGTTCAGGGGGAAATGCTGCCAACTCACAAAACCTTAAAACAAAAAACCTTTCTCGCCATTCTTTACTGTATATCTCCCACACACTTATGTGTGACCTGCTACACCATAAAAAATGCCAAATCCACTCAACCCCACAACAAACCTATCACTATCCTTCAACCTCACACCACAAAACTACAAGAACACGTTGGCAATCCCTTAGCATCTCATTGGCTGATGAATGAAGACCAAAATCAAGGGCTTGGATGATAAACCTTGGAGACCAAGATAAATGGATGGCCAAGATTAAGACTTTGAACTCCTCACCAAACTAACACAACAAGCACACAAGGGCTGCTCAAATTCGTCTATATAAAGACTTATCCATTTTCAGTTTGAAGGGAGGAGTGTAGTTTTAGTTTTAAATTTACTTTTAAATGTTCTAAATTATGTTTATTTTTCTTTAAATTTTTGTCTTTACATTTCAAAGCTTTGTAATCCTTTTAAAGTTAATGAAATTTTAGTTTTCCAAGTTTCCAAATTCTGTCTTTTAAGCTTATGCATTCAAGTTATTTTGTGTTTACAAGTTCCTTTTATAAGCCTTTATAAGCTTATAAACCCTCTTAATCTCATTTAAGCTCTCAAAATAGCTTTTGTGGGATTTAACTGTTTCATTTATGCAAATTTATGGATTTGAGCTTTTTGGAGCAAGGTAAATTGTGGATGGCCTTGGTTTAGTGCTTCATGGGAAGCTATAGGTGAGTTATAACTGATTTGGGTGCTTAATTTATTTACCAAAAGCTTGGACCTTTGTAAGTTTCCATTTTCTCATTTTTCTCATTTTATGCTTAAATTTCTGTTTTGCTTAATCTTCTGCTTAATCATGCTTATTTCTGTGTCTTAATTGCTTATATGATCTTAGTTTTACATGTTCTAAATCTGTTTTGCCTTATTACAATTTGTTTTAGCTTAAAATGATGTTTTCTGAAAATAAAGGGGTGTTTGGGAATCAGTTTTACACCATGAGTTTTTGAGTTAAAAATCTTTCTTTACCATTCTTTAGTCTCAAATCCAACTTTGGTTCACTTTAAGTTAGTTTTAGAACATGTTCAGCAAGGTTTGATTCAAGTATCAAGTAGGTTTCAAGCTTTCATATCCAAACTTTCAAGTCTGTGGTGATTTTTTGGTTTAAGAATGCATTAACTAGGTTTTTAAGTTTTGAGGTTTAAGTAACATGTTTTCAAGTTCAAAATGAGTTCATTTTCAAGTTTACAATCTGGTATCAAAGACTTTAGTACTGTTTTATTGATTTTATGCATATGGGTCAAAACTGTTTTTACTTTCAGTTTATGGGTCAGTTTCTAGCATATTTCAATCCAAATTTTGAGTTAGTTAGGTAATGAATTAGGATTTGATTTTTGGAATATAAGCTCATTGGTGGTTGTTATTTTGCTGATTTAGCTTAGTTTAGAATTTTGAGCTTATTAGATAAGCTGAAATGAGGGCTGCAAAAAGCCATTTTGGCCTTAAAGCCAAGAAGCCTTCTGTGGACAGACCCTCAAATCTTTCATTTTCTATGCCTTAATCTGTTTATCATCATGTTTTTAATGCTTAAATAGGTAGTTTAGATGCTTCTCTTTAGATGTTATAAGTTTTATGGCTTATCAAGTAGTATAGCATAGCTTAATGTAGGATTTAAAAAGCTCAAAAATCTGTTTTATTTGTTCGTTAAGTCTGGTAGTATAAACATTGGTACTGTTGGGCTTATATGCTTATTTTCTTGCTTATTGTTGGTTTTCAATAAAAGTGCTTTTACAAAAATGTGCTATTTTAAGCTTATGAGAAAAGTTGTTTTTAAAATTTTTGCCAAAAAAATATAAGAGTAGAGAGGTCTCAAGGGTGAGCACAAGGCTCGAACCCGAGACCTCCCCACTCAACCATATTTTAACACTCACCACTCAACCATCTGTACTAGTGTTACAATTGGTACAGCTTCCCTTAATTTTCTATTTATTACTTTTTTTTAAGCTAAGCTGTTAGGGCTTATTTAACAGCTTATTTGATAAGCTGATTTGGGGCTTTTATTTTTCTTAGATTAGTTATAGCTTAAAGTATTTCCAGTAATTTTTTCAGATTCCAAAAAAATAGTTTAGTATTTTTTTATAATTTTTTTTAAAACTTAAAAAAGTCATAACTTTAATTTAAAAAGTCAAAAAAAAATAATTCTTTTTTTCTAAAATTTTCTTTTATCATTTTCTAGGTTTACAAATAAAAAAATCTTTTGTAGGGTTAATTTTTGATGTAGTTAGTATTTAGACGCGTTTTAGGATTCCCGGTTTTCGTTTTAGTTTCAATTCATAAGTTTCTTTAGTCGTTTTTAGTTTCCCTAATTGTTTTCCCTTAGAAATAGATAAACCAATTATTCTCTTTGTTTTATTCAAGCATTGTTCACAAACCGATTCTCGATTCTCAAATTCACGCCTCGTTGGGACACTACCCGGGAAGGCTTTTAGGGTTTTTTTTTGCTTTGGATAAAAGTAATAAATCTTTTAAGAAGCCTCACGGAATACTTACTTTCTCTACTATTATTGATATTATTCTTATTATATATTTATATTATATATATTTATTATATATTATATTTATATGTACTAAAGGACTGTATCATTTATATTTTTTGGTAGCTGCACACGTATTTCCATTTTGAAATCATGTAACTAAACATTGAAAATGTTTATGATTACAACACATTAAAGGTTTAAACAATTAACATTAAAAATATATGTAAATATACATTATATAAAAAAACATATATGCGTCTTATCTTTTGAAATAATACATGCTGGAGAAGAGAAATTATTTCAAAAAAAAATTCCTAAAAATTAGGAAGTAAAAAAATGTTTTTATTAAAAAATTCAAAAAAAAGAAAATTTATAAATTTACCTATATACCTTTTTGAATTAAATTAAATAGATAAATATTGAAAAAAATATGATTGGTTGATGCTGGTTCTCGTAGTTCTGTACGTTTATTTGGTTCTAAAAAGAACCTCACCCTATATATATATATATATATACTAGCCGAGTACCCGCGCCTAGCGGCAGCTAGTTTCGACCAAACTTTAACAACGAATTATTTTTTAACGGTATGGTTGCGTTGTTGCAATGTTTTACTATTGGCATGGTTGCATTGTTTTTCTATAGCGTCGTCTTAAGATGCAGTAGCGATTTAATAGCCGAGTAACCGTGCCTAGCCGCAACGATATCTAGTTTCGACCAAATTTCGACGGCGGATATTTTTTTCGTCGACATGGTTGCATTGTTGCAATGTTTTTCTAATGTCATGGTTACATTATTTTTTATAGCGTTGTTTTAAGTTGCAATGATCATTTAAAATTGTAATAATAATATATTCGAGCGTTATATTTAATAAACGTTCATCCACCAACGTAATAACATTCATCAACAACTAATATATTTCATTTACAAAATGTGTCATATCCAAAATGTCAACCGTTAAAAAACACACACAAAGTTTTCAGCATCTGCGTTGTCTAGTTTTCTACAAAAATTGAGCAGCGCATAAAATTCTTTGAAAAAACTGTATTTGTAGAGTTGGAAAATCATTTTCGAATAGCTTTTTTTTTATGCATGGTTGCATTTTCGAATGACTGTTTTCTGATTGGATTGTTTCGAGTTGTTAACATTATAGTAATAATATAATAGAATAAAATGTTGTTTATAATTTACGTTTGAAACTCAAATAATAAATACAATAACA
This sequence comes from Tanacetum coccineum, assembly GCA_026074375.1. Classification (NCBI taxonomy): domain Eukaryota; kingdom Viridiplantae; phylum Streptophyta; class Magnoliopsida; order Asterales; family Asteraceae; genus Tanacetum; species Tanacetum coccineum. Next base: position 69,628 of record BQNB010014040.1, on the reverse strand, counting down.
AACATATATCCATCAAGGGTGCTATTATTGGTACTTCCTGGCCTACAAAATAAGTACATGTTCTTACTTTTATCGTTCTTGTGTCTCCCGGTTTACAGTACAACACAATGTTTGCTCCGTATTTTTTGACAGTTTAATACTTTTGACTTGTTAAACTTTATAATTTTTGTTTCGTATTTTCCATTTCACAGTTTTGTAACGTAAAGAAAATTATAAAAATAAAATTAAGAATAAAAAAAATTAAAATAACCAAAAATTTAAGAGGGGTACAAATGACTTTTTAGGGGGTCTTTATAACCTACCCCATCCATCAATACACAAAGAAACAATATTGTATAGTTTTAACTACTTTCGAGGTGTAGCCAAGTGAAATTGTTTTGTCGATAGTTTAAGCAGTTAACTAATTTGACATGCATGTGTAGTGTTTGTTATTTGGTGTGACTTCTGAACTTATACCCTTACAAATTTGATGTCATCGTAATAAGATTATTTTGTTCTATCAATGTGTATAAATATGTAATGTTGATACAAAAGTTGGGTTGAGGCTAGTTTGATCCGAATAGGATGCTATTCGGGCGTAGAGTATCTCGTTCTTGTACCAAGTGAATTTGTTGAAGGACCCTGCACAAGGAAATAAACACCGTTAACCTTATCGTGGGAGAGGATCCCACGATTGGACTCCGGCGTGAGAGTAAGTGTATGATCTTGAGGGAGTAATCGAATGTAATTAGGGTTTTTGAGATACATGTACCAATGATAATTATGTTCCTTTTATAGAGTGAATACCCTGTAGGGTTTCCGTATTTTCCGGCCCAAGATACGGCCGATAGGTTAGGGATTCGACATTATCCTGAATCCTTTTAAATAAGTAAAACATATCTTCTTATTTAATTAGATTATCCTTGGAGATAATTTAAGCGTGCACCGCGTTCCACGGACGGTGTTTTAGTAGCCGCGACCCGCGAGCCCAACCAGCCGTGACCGACGATACCGGGTCGGAGGTCTAATATCAGTCAACAAGCCCACAATAGTATGTGTGGGTCGGGTTGATCCATACTATACATCATCAGTTAAAGGCCAATATTTTTCAGATAAACTGTTGAACATTTTTCTATACAAAAGGAAAATTATATGTGCCATAGGCCATAGCAAAGCAAGATAAACAACTCGTTACAATTTCATGCTCCATCTTTTTCAAATATGTCACAATTCTACAACTAATTTATCATCTATACATACTTTTTCAAAGTATACATTCATACACTCTGAATTGGTTCTTTAGGTTAGTACATCTTATCCAATGACATCCAATGCCAATCGATTCCTGGGTACTATCATTCATTGAATAACAATCGATTATTGATGTGTGATCTATGATGATGTTTTTCTCTTGTTCGCTGTTATATTGTGATTGGGTTTAGGTTTTCGATCTTTGATTGATCCCTACTCCCGACATGATCATATAATTCCCGTGGGGGTTTATCATCTGTTATCGATCATTTCCTTTAATTCCTTTTTTATTCGATTCGACATAGTTTCAGGATTTCTTTTTGTTTGCTTTTGTCTTTGATTTTATTGGTAAGATCTCCCTTCAATCCAAATTCATGATGCACTATTTCTGTAGCAATGCGGACCATACCCGTTTGATTTCCAAATCCATATTCATTACCAATTTCCCTGATTCAACCACCTCCAAAGATTTATGGAACTTGTGTCAGCCATATGGGATGGTTGTGGACATTTTTATTCCCAATAGAAAGTCGAAATCAGGGAAGAGGTTTGCCTTCATTCGCTTCATTAAGGTAGACAACATCGATAGGCTGGTTGGGGAATTTATGACACCTTTGTGGATTGGTCGTTTTCATTTACATGCCAATGTTGTCCGCTTTGATCGACCTCCGAAGTACGCGTCTCGTTCATCTCATCCGGTTAATCCTAAACCGGATAATCATGTCTCTCCTGTAGTTACTTCCTTTGTTTCGGCTGTGAAAGGTAATTCATCTCCATTGTGTCATTATGCCTGTAATGGTTTCTTGATGAATTGTTTGGTGGTCTAGAAGACCTTGGGTATTTTGTCATGGAGTGAAGTTCTTCAATTTCCTCTATTCAATAATCTTAGCGTGATGTTATCTAATGAGGGGTTCCCGATGCCCATATTGTTTAATTTAGGAGGTTTTGTGGTTATGATTGGTTGGATTGTCGCAAGACTAAACTCAAATTCATGAATCATGTGGGCGTTGACTTCTATGGTTAGGAGTATTTGCTATTGCTCTGTCGACTTGTAGCTAAAGAGCGGATTGTTTGGGTTGATATAGAGGGTGTCCCTTTACATGCCTGGTCTCGATCTACTTTCTTCAAGATTGGCTCGAAGTGGGGTGATGTGTTGGAATTAGAAGACGACCATGACGACCTCTTTGCTCGTAAACGTCTTTGTATCAAGAGGACTAAAGCATTGAGGAGAAACATTTTGAATCCTTAAAGTTTATTTGTCAAAGGGAAGGTTTTTTGTTCTGTTCGTTTTTTCATGAAAAGGTGTTATTTGTTTGAAATCCGATCATTTAAAGACATTTACGAAGCTGTTCATTGTCAGGATGTTGAATCTATTAAAGGAAGGAAGCAGAGTTGAATGGCGTAGGATTGTAAGTTGAACAATGATGGTGATGCAATAGTGATAGTGAGGTTGTTTCTGTACAACTTACTTTGGAGATAATGCAGATGAAACATGGATATGTAAAACGAACAAGGCACAATCGTTGTAATGCTAAGGAGGGTTTCGATAATCCATTTAAATTCTATGATTTACTATTAAATAACCAAAAATTTGTTGGCTTCATCTGGTTCGGATACAAGTTTACCGTTAATCCTCCAGGTTTCCATACGGATACAAAGTACTAATGGTCATAAACACGAGAAAGAGGTATTTGATGATGCGGAAGTTTTGGAATCAACAGTAAATCTGGACGGAGGTAATTCCAGAAATTTGAAGGATGTGGAGAACATGTTGGTTGATTTTTTTACCTGTAGGGCGGAACTATCCGGGGTCATAACCTAAAGGAGGTGAGGATCTATTTTGGATATTCTTGATGGAGATGTATAAGTTTGGCCAAAACAATGGGTTTTTCCATGGAAGGCATGCAAGAAGGATATGGAGAATTTTATGGATCAAAGGAGTGGATGGGATTCTACGTATGATTTGTTTGTCCTTGATCGCTCAAGGCCTAGGATCCAAGGCTAAAAAAGATTGGATTAGGGAGTTGATCACCAAACATAAAGTTAGTTTCTTGTCTATTCAAGAGACTAAGATGGAGTTGATTTCGGCTATGGATGTTAAACAACTGTGGGGTAATTACATTTTTGATCATTCTTTTTGTGAGGCTCTTGGTTTTCACGGAAGGTTTTCTTCGTACTTGGGTCTCCAGCATCTTTCATAAAGGCATCACATTATCTACTGATAATTTTGTTGCCTTGTATGGGACGTGGATTCCCAAATCAGCTTAAGCTTCCTTGTGATTTCAGTTCGTCATCAAATCTCTTTATTCTAAGCAAATGTTGTGGAGATACACATTCATCTCTCATTGTGCGTTTGAATGGCGAGTGTTCTGGTCATGGGAGACTTCAACAAAAGTCAGGTGTAAGGAGGAGCGATCGGGGATCTACTTTTATATGATAATGGGGCTAAAGTGTTCAATACTTTATTTCGAGTTCGGCGTTTAATTGTGTTCAGTTGGAAGGGTTCGCATTTACTTGGGCTAAATCCATCGGCTTCTTAAGATGAGCAAGTTGGATTGATTTTTGTGTATGATGGCTTAATCTACTCTTTTCCCCTTATTTCTGCAATTGTCTAATAGACTCTTTCTGATATAGACTATCTTGCTTAGGGAATACTATATATGATTTTGGTTGCTTTTCCTTTACGGTTTTATCATTCATGTTCGGTTTACCAGGTTTCGATCAGTTGGTAATAGATGCATGGAAATCTTTGTCCTGATGATAATCAACGGTTTGATTTCGGTTCAAAAAGAAGCTTGACAATTGTTGAAAAGATAGATTCTGTGGGTAGGTTATGGACTTCAAAAAGGAAACAGGTGGTTTGCGTAAATGATCTTTAGGCTAAGTTTAGTGTCATTGATAAGGAGTTAGAATCAAGGTAGAGGTTTTCTTCTGTTGTCATTTTATTATCTCGTATGGAGTCATATGGACAAACTCTTGCACAATTTTCATCTTCGATCATCTGTGATAACATATAATATGGCGAAAATTCGTTTGGGCCATTGAGGGCGACCAGAACTCTAAGTTTTTATGCATCATAATAAAATAACGTGCCAATCTTTCTGTCAAAGGTAGTTGATTGTTGATGGGGATTGGATGGTTGTCCTAGCCGTGTTAAAGAAGAACTTAACAATCAACTTTGCTACCAGTTTTCAAGATCTGGGTGCTAATTAGAGGTAATATTAATTTTACCTTTCCTAATCGATCTTTTCTTGATCAGTGTTTCTGATTTGAAACGCCAATTTCGAGAGATGAAATTCGCGTTAGGCAGTTTGGGGGATGTGGGTGAGGATTAAATCCCCAGGCCATGATGGATTTTCTTACGTGTTTTTTCGAAGTTTTGGAAGGTGGGTGGGCCTGATTTTTGTATTGCAAGTTGATGGTTTTTTAAAACTAGGAATCTTTCGCCATTGGTTGTAATTCTTATTTTGTGCTCTCATTCCGAAGAGCTTAGATCCAAAAATCGTTTAAGTGATTATAGTCCCATTAGCTTAATTGGGAGCTTGTATAAAGTTATCACTAAGATTCTTGCTACTCGACTTTCGTCGGTTATCTCATCTCTTATTTCTGATGTTCAGTCAGCTTTCCTTCCCAAATGGCAAATCCTCGATGGTCCTTTTATCCTTAGTGAGTTATTATCTTGGTGCAAATTTAAATATAATCAAGTGATGGTTTTTAAGGTCGATTTTGCCAAGGCCTTACGATTTTTTAGGTGGGATTATTTTAGATGATGTTCCTAAACTCTTTTTGGGTTTGGTTTTAATGGTAGGTCATGGATTCGTGTAGTTATAATTTCTGGAAAGCGGATCTTCTATTTTAGTCATTGTAGCCCGTCATCCGAGTTTCAATTCCATAGAGGTATGAAACAATGGGGATCCTTTGGCTTCCATTTTGTTTATGTACTTATAATGGAATATCTTCATCTCTCTTTTTCTAGTGGTGCTGTTGAGGCGGGATCTTTACTGGAATCGAGATTGGTTCTTCTCTTTAGCGATCTACCCACTTATTTTACGGCAGATGACGCAGAGTTTTTATGGGGAAGTGGTCTCATAATAATTTTAAAAGGTATCATGAACATTTCTTCGTTGTTTTTCTTTGCTTTCAGGGCTGTCAATATTAATGTCAAGAAAAGACTGCTTTCTTGGTTATTAGAAATTCGATTTTTTATGTTTCCGAGGCTGCTAAGTCTCTTGGGTTGTTAGATTATGAAAACTCCTTTCAAATATTTTGAGGCATTTCGGTGGTGGGAATATGTCATTGACAAGGCTTGGGATAAGATGGGAAACTCCAAAACTCTTTTATTGGGGTCGTCTTACATCCTTAAATCGGTGCTTGGTTCCACTCCAATTTATTAACTGTTCGCTCTTCAAGGTCTCCAAATCAGTTGCTTCATTCACTGGAGGACTTTTGCGTAGAAATTTCTTCAATGGTTATTCATGGGGAGATAAGTAGATTGCTTGGGCTTAAATGGCCCTGGTGATCGCGTCTAAAAAAATGGAGGGTTGGGGGTATCCAGTTTCTTATGCTCTTAATAGGGGTCTTTTGTTCAAATGGTGTGGGCGTTTATATATTCTCAAAGATAATTCTATATGGGCTCGGGTTATTCGGCTCTTACATGTTCGTATTCACATGTGTTTCTGCCTCTTTTTCATTCGTTATGGTAATATATTTTTAAATGATCGTAAATTCTCTTAAGGCTCAAGGTGTGGACTTAATTATCCCATTGTAGATTCGGGTTGGTGAAATGGTTATTAAACACATAGTTTTTGGATTGATTGTTGGTATTGGCGTCTCTTCTGCTACATGCATTTGTTCCCTCGTTTATTTGCTTAGAAACTATTAAATATATTTCTGTAGCAGTTAAATTTCGTTGTCCTCTTATTACTTGTTCCTGTCGACGTCCTGTTCGAGGGGGGTTGAGCTTAGCAGCTGATAAATCTCATGGGTCTTATTGAATAGTCTCTGTAATCTAATTCGGAGGATAGGTGGGTTTGGGATTTGATGGAGATGGTAGTTTTTTGTGTCAAAAGATGTTCGAAACTTGATTGACGAGGACCTTTCTTCCTAAAGCTGATACGCCTTAGCGTTGATTAAATGTTATCCTGATTAAAGTTCATGTTTTTGTTTGTTTTTGGAGGCCTCTCCAAGATCGTCTTCCTACACACGTTCTGAATTTAGTCAGGAGAAAACATATTGATCGGTGTTCCTTATCTTGCCCGATTTGTGACGGAGAACCAGAAGATTCTTCTCATTTATTTTTTCGTTGTTGCTTGACGAGAGACGTGACAAGGTTAGTATGTCGTTGGTGGGACTTGGATTTTCACTCTTTTAATTCGTATACAGATTGGCAAGGTTGGTTCAAACAGTTACGCCTTGGTGCTAAGTCTAAAGAAGTGTTAGAAGGTGTTTTTTACGTCTCTTGGTGGAGTTTATGGAATTTCAAGAATCACCTCCTTTTTGCGGATTTTAATCCTCGTAAAGATGCTATTTTCGATGAGATTGTCTTACGGTCGTTTAATTGGTGTTTAGCTAGAGGTAATAGAACTTTGAATTGGGTTAGTTGGCTTCAACACCCTCATTTGATTTCTATGTAATTTTCTAGCTCCTTGCTAGTGGTTTTTAATAAAGTTGCCGTTAAAAAAAACATATTTTTTCAAAGTCCAATGTAAAGTACATAGTGTTGTCAAATCTCTTTTTGTAAACCCTATGTGAAGTGTAGGTAATTTCATTAAAATTTCAAAAACCTTTACGCTTTTTAACCTTTTAGCTTAAAATTTTCAATACAAAAATTCAAAACATAAACCAACAAAAGCTTAGTAGTAAAAAGTTACATGATTCATATATAAAAAACTTTTGAACTTTTTCACATTTGCGAAATTTTTAAAACTTTCAAAAAGATTTTTGAATTTTCAAGTTTTAAATTTTAGAAAACTTCAAATTTCAAAAATTTAGAAGTTCCAAATTTAAAAAAAAAATTAAATTAAGTATTCAACTTTTGATAAACTTTAAAAAGACACATAAAATTCTTAAATTTCAACTACTACGTAACATGTAAACTATAACACCAACATAATTTTAACACTTTACACAGTCTAAAATCTTGCCCAACCGAAACCACAAAGTAACTGGTATTAAGATATAAATATTTTGAAATTCAAATGCTCATGGGCTCATGTATCAAGATATAGTAAAAAAATTCGATGCCAAGAAACACACCAATGACTTTTCACAGTCTTCAAAAACTTTAATTTGAATTCACATATTTGTTTTTATTGGAAGTCACGTGAAAACAAAAAAGATGGTATAAATTCAAGCAGCTGCGGCGAATGATTCCGGTAACAACGTCGACTGTGCTAACAGCGAATCAACAAAAAAAGGTTCAAAATTGTTATAAAAACTGAGATCTATAAAAGAATACACACAAACTTTTACAATTTGTATAATTACTAAAAAGCCATGATTTTAAACGTCAATGGTGAAGCATCTTGGTTTCATACCAACTGTTTTTGTACACATCTTCATTAACAAAATAGATACGTTTCATATCAAAATTTTACCACTTCATAAGCTTAAAAAAAACCTCAAATCGAAACAAAAATAAACAAAACAAATTTATATACGACAAATCTATATAGCAAATTTATACCAACAAACAACACTTTACGAAATGTAATAATACATCTTCAGCTGTTTCCGGCACGGTATCTGCGGCGTCAGCGGTATCCGGCACAACAAAGCGGTGGCAAGAACAGTTTTTGACGGAAGCAAAAGTAATATTTCGCAGCTGAACAAAAAAATATTGAAACAAATCAGGCCTAAATGTAAAACCCCCTCAAAACATGCAAAACATATAGATCTACGAAAAAAACCATTAAAAACCTATTATATCTGGCATTAAGAATGCGGCGGCAATAAGGAAGTGGCGGCGGCAGCAAAGGAAGATTCCGTCAAGGGCGACGCTAGAAGACTTACAATTCAAATCTGCAAAACAAAAAAAAAGATATCAATTTGCGGTGGTTATTGGTAAACTGGTGGTGGGTTGGTAGCTGTGACGTGGTGGTTGGCGGCTGTCACAAAAAACGAAAAAAAGTTATAAACTCAGATTTACAATAAAATATTATATATAAACTTAAAGAATGGTTATAGATCTATCAAAAAACTTAAGAAAATACCTTAATAATAAAACAATAGACGACTTTGGTCTCGGTGGTCGTGTTTCGTGATGGTTGTGTTCTCGGGAAGCAGGGTTTCGGCAGAGTGACGTCCGGAAGGTGGTGAGGCCCGACGCGTAGTGAGCTCCGGCGGTGGCAGTGAGGTACGGTGGTGGTGGTGGCGGGTTTTTGTGGTGATAGGAGTGGTGGTGTATGGATGAAGATTTGTGTTTTGTAGTTGGGAGATGAGAGGTTTTTTTTGGAAGAGTGTGTGTTATGTGAGCCAGAGAGTGTTTTGTTATTTTAGAAAGGGAGGGAGTGTTTGGTGTGTGTTTTTTGGTAATATTTTGATGTTGGTTTGGTAATATTTTTAAGATTGGATGTTGATTTTGTGTGTGTAAATTTTGGCTCGGATGTTGGTTCGGGAGTCTGAATCTTAAAGGTGATAGGATTGGGTTTTGGTTAGGGATATCCATGCTTTATAAGGGATTATAGATATATATATATATATATATATAGAGAGAGAGAGAGAGTTATGATCAAATAAGAAGTTTTCTTAAAATAACAAGGATAAGAAGTAAATATAATCGCATATCCGAGATGCACCGACTTAAATTAGATGCATCTTTATAATCTTAGATGCATTATAACGCATCATAATGTGTTTTTAGCTTTTAATTAGATGCATATACGTATATTAGATGCATTTCATTTTTTCTCTTGATTTTTGTTCCTCTGCATGTGCCAAAATTATAAAAATCAATTTGCATCATCTACGCATCGAATTAACGTTCGAAACTCAAAATGGTGCATCTAAATGAATAAAAATTGATAAGATCGTTTACGGCTCAAGATTGGTTAGATCTTTTATATCCAGGATAAACAATAACAATGATTGAATATGCACAGCGGAATTATAAGAACACAATCAATGTTATCAAAAGGTTTTCTTTATTCATACGTTTTCCCTATTACCTCAACTATAATTTGGGGCTACACCAACTAACTATGGTGTACTATTCGGCTCTCATCAGTCGACTTGCTATCTAACTATCTAGACTCTCATTGGGAGAGCTCTAGTTTACTATGGATGGATATGTAAAACCTATGTCTATGATCTCTTTATATAGGGAGAGATCATGACTTACAAAGGAAGTAAATCAATAGATAAGGAAACTATTTAAATTACATTAAACCACATTAATATGTTTCCTAATTATCCTGTAACCAAATCTTCATATTTCTCCACCAGCTTGTAGAGATTTATAATGACGACTTTGATCCTTTTGTTTTATTTTTTTATTCATTTTGTCTCATCAAATCAAGAATCCCAACAATCTTCCCCTATTTGATGATGACAAAATAAACAAAGTCGTGTACGAACTTCCCCTTAAATAGTGAAGTTGAGATGTAATCATCTCCCTGAATGAAACAAACTTCCAAGCTTCCTTTGTATCATGTCACCACATATAATAAGCTGCAAATCAATAAACCTGTAATCTTGTTCCCCTTTTTGTCTTCATGCAATAGGGGTCTTCTGAAGATATGCAACTTGTAAACACTTCCCCTCAAGTGGTGCATGTAGATGGTTAAACATTTAAACAATAAGCTTCCCCTGAAACCCATATGTTTACCATCTCTTGAATCCCGAACTATGTAGGCTCTATGTAGTGATCACTGATGAAGAAAACTGAGTATAACGAATTTGATGAAGAAGTTGAATCTCCCAAACTTGTGTCTTATGTCTTGCACTATCCACGTGACGTCGAACTTATAAATATATCTGTGAAATATAAGTAGACCGCAACCTCTTGACAAAATCCTCATCTTCTATGAGACACATACTAAGTGATAGCAAATGTAAGCATTAAGCACCATAAGAAAAATCACACACCTTTGCTAGATTTTGACAAGTCTTCGTCAACACCATTTAAGCACGAACAAGTTATCTTTAAAGTCAATGTCCTGCTATAAACACGACTTTAAGATATGATAAGAACACGCACCTGTGAAACCCAACTACAACATCAAATAAGCAATATTCAATTGTCTCCATAATCACCTCTTCAATAAATCCAAAACGAGCCATAAAATCAATAATAATAAACTGTTGTGAGAAACAGTTCCATCCGAGATCCAAACCCATCCAAAAACCAAGTAACGTATACTATCTGATATCATACAAAGCTAGCGGTATAAACTAGCTATGTCAGATAGTATTAACGGTACAAACTGCTTCAACAAGCAGTATTAACCATTAAATCCTGAGCAGTATTAACCTTACTACTTCTTAACGCTAGTAGTAGAAACTCAAATGCAACAGTACTAATGTTCAACGAGCAAATACTTTGCTGTCCTTCCCACATTAACAATTCACGTCCCTGCCCATAATCATGCGATAAGCCTATGTATATCATTCGGCCCAACAGTTGATACATAAGTTTACCCGCAAATTCTTGTCATTTGATTGGCCCATCTACTACGTTTACTAAAAAATCATGTTGGCCTAAGATAATTCCAAACACCATGCAGCCCAAATACAATCGTTAGCAACTCATTTGTTTTGCTTTACCTACTGCAACAAAAAATAAAGAAACGAATGGCCATATGTGGGGCTCGAACAGCCGACCATGAGGAAGCAATACTTAACAACAATTGCTTAACCATCTGCGCTACTTATCCAGATGTATTATTATTCATCTTATGTAATATATATTCCTTCCTTCCAAGCTTAGCAACACAATATCTGTCATCAAACTGTTACTAACTCGTCGCCATAAAGTGTTCTCCTTCCTCCCAAGGCTATTAGCAACGCATTTTTCTGTTGCTAGGTTGTCACTAATCTGTCACTAACCTCATGTCTCCTTCCTCCCATTCATATTAGTGATAATTTATTTGTTGCTACACTGTCGCTAATATGTCACTATTTAGATACTCTTTCTCCCAAATCAGTTAGTGACAATTTACTGTCACTAGGCTGTTGCAAGACTGTCGCTAAGTCTGCAGTACTAATTTTTTCTTTTGACAATCGTGGCATAATGAAGATCATAAACCAATAAACTAGCATCACAATCACTACATTAGTACTCGCACACCAACAGATATAACCACAACATGTCGAGACCTTCTATTAATTAAAAGAACAGTAATTGTACCATTTAAAAACCTGCTGTCACGAACAAATCACCATGTTCTGTTGTTGTTGTTGATTGCAAAAACTTGTTGCTTCATTATTATCATACGATCTGCTGTTGTTGACGCCAAGCATATAAAAACCTTGAGTTCCCTGATACTTCTTTGTTACTGCTTTAAATATGAAACACACAAAAAGCTTTTGAATACACAGAACGTACAGGAGCTTCAAAACCCTTCTTCTTGTCCACGAACAAAATACAAAAACCTTGTAAATCCTAGATCGAGAGCTCACTGGCTCTGATACCAATTGATAAGATCGTTTACGGCTCAAGATTGGCTAGATCTTTTATATCTAGGATAAACAATAACAATGATTGAATATGCACAACGGAATTATAAGAACACAATCAATGTTATCACAAGGTTTTCTTTATTCATACGTTTCCCCTATTACCCCAACTATAATTTAGGGTTACACCAACTAACTATGGTGTACTATTCGACTCTCATCAGTCGACTTGCTATCTAACTATCTAGACTCTCATTGGGAGAGCTCTAGTTTACTATGGATGGGTATGTAAAATCTATGTCAATGATCTCTTTATATAGGGAGAGATCATGACTTACAAAGGAAGTAAATCAATAGATAAGGAAACTATTTAAATTACATTAAACCACATTAATATGTTTCCTAATTATCCTGTAGAATATTTGACCAAATCTTCATATTTCTCCACCAGCTTGTAGAGTTTTATAATGACGACTTTGATCCTTTTGTTTCATTCTTTTATTCATTTTGTCTCATCAAATCAAGAATCCCAACAAAAATGCATCTAGTGCAAGTCGTTGCATCTCAAATGTGTGGTTTTAGTCACTTCTCACCACTTCTTATTTTAATTTACTTCTCACTGGATCCCTACTATATATATATATATATATATATATATATATATATATATATATATATATATATATATATATATGTATATATATGATATGTGTGAAAACACATATCCATTTTATATCAAAATAAACCCAATAAAGACCAAACATATAAAATATGACAAAGATATGCTTGGTTTTTGTCGTTTTGTTATGTGCAGGTACGGAATATAAGAAACAAATAACCATAAGAAAACGGTTAAAATCAGGCAAACACGAACACAAGAATGGAAGAGCACGCAAAAAGCCGAGAGGAAGTTATCAAAGTCAAAAAGTTAACTCTCAGTCAACTAAAGTCAAAGTCACAACAAGACAAAAATCCCAAAAATACCAAACCCGTCCCTCATAAATTCCAAATTGAAAAATAACCCTTTAAGCCCTAACGATTGTTATCTCTTTATAATATAAGAGATAACACTCGTTATCTATTTATAACCCAATCCACAACCCGGGCCCAAACCCTTTACACCCCGGCCCAAACCCAAGTCATACCCGGGTCAAAAAAATAATCAAACGCGCCCTTATAGTAAAAAGAAGCAGGAAAAGTAGTTTTACTATTGTTCACCCTTCTTCTTCCTTTTCACCCAAGGTCAAATCAAAGGGCTTTTACCAATTGAGGCGCAAGGAACAATTTGGTGTTAAGTCACATGGGCAAAAGTTTACTTCACCAACATGCTCTCATGGGTGATACCACAATGATGCCACGTAAATCATGTAAGTAAAACACATAAGGAATGGGACTTCGTACTACGCGCTGTCTCGCTCTCTCAGAAAAAATGACAAACGTTGTCACAATCACGGATTGCCACGCTGGCAATCCGTGTGAGACAATCTAATCCAACGGCTTGAATTGAAGAATCAATGATTAGCAAATGATCAAGGTCCAATGATGAGAGGAGTTGTAACTACCAAGAGGACTAGAAGCTTCAGAAGATGGCTATAAATAACCCTTCATCCTCACACACACGGATTCATCTTTTCTTTTCGCTAGGGAAGATTTTTAGATTAGTAAATATGCTTAATGTAATTTTCATTTAAATCTCTTGTAATCTCCTTTTAAATATTGTAATCAAGGTTTTAGTTAATAAAATTGAGTTTCTATTTTAAAATAATCTGTCATAAGCTCTTGATTTTACTAATAAGTTCTTAATCTTTTTCAAATGCTAAGCTACTGTTACATAAGCTCATAAGCTTATCATAGCTCATTCAAGTCTATAATCTTGGATTTGAGCTTAATAAGTCATCTAATCTATTCAACAATTAAAATAAGTATAACTACGTTGACTATTTGGATTTTGGAAGTTGAAGCCATGACGGAAGGGCTCATATGGTCATATTAACTGGCTTAACTTAGAATACGCCAGAGCTGTTGCTAAGTCTTTGAGCAATTTGCTTCTGTTTAGCTGAAGCATTTTGTGTTAACTTTCATTTAATTCCTCTGTTTTTAAATTCTAGTTAAACTGTTTAAGTTGCTTTATTTTTGTTTTGCTATCTGCTTATCTATTGCATTATTTGTGTTATTATTGTTTAGACAAGTTATTAATCATGCCACTTTAATATGTTTTTAGTTTTATAGCTTAGATCTTAGTTTACTTTTTAATTTCATAAAATCTGAGTTTGCCTCTTAAGATCATTAAGATATTGATTAGGCTTTTGGTGTTTTTACGTCAAAGTTAGCTTATTGATTTTAGCTTTTCAATCATAAGCTTTCAGGACAGGTTTTTGCTTTCTTATTTGAGCTTAAAATGAAGTTATAAGTAAAATTAGTTTTTTAGAGCTTAAAAGCTTACTTTCTGAAAACAGCTTTTTCCAAAGCTTTTTGAGTGCTTATTTCTAGGTTTCAGCTTATAGTGTCTTTATTAAACTAGCTTAAAAAGTTGTTCTTAACAACTTTTGTTCTTTAAGTTTTTCATAAAAACAAAAAAAAGGGATGTGGAAGTCGGGGTGAGCAAGACTCGAACCCCGCCGACCTCAACACCTCTTACCTTTTATAAACACACTCACACTCCTTACGTTGTGCCCTTGGGTCTTTTTATAAGACCCTTGCACTCTTTTTTTGTTTATACACACTTCCACCCTATAAGGGCCTAATAAGCTTGAAAGGTTATTTCGTTTGGCTTTATTTTATAAGGCTCATTTCGGGCTTATTTTTCCTAGGATTTAAATAGTTTAAGCTATTTTTATTAATTTTTCAAGAATTTTTAGAGTTCATTTAGTATTTTTAATCTTTTATTTTCATTAAAAACTTTAAAAAATCATAAAAAATAGAAAAATAATCAAAAAAATAAAAATCTTTTTAGAAAATTTTCTTTTATCCTAAAGTTCCTAGGAAAATTAGTTTGACTTTCATAGGTTTGTTTTGGAGCATTTTAGTTTTTAGGGCTCGGTTTTCGACTCCCGTTATTCGTTTTCGTGTTTTCTTTCAAATTTTATCGTTATACTTTCAAATTTTGTAAATCCTTTTATTTTTACTCATAGAATTAGATTATTGATTCAATTTCTAGGTTAAGGTGCTAATTAGAGTTTATTTTGTATTATTTGTTTATTTTTTTTTACGTATTTTCGTCCGCGTGTTTAGTTATTTTTCTTGCTTTTAATTGTTTCAATTGTTTTTAGTTGTAGAAAATCATTCTAAAAGTTGAAAATCATTCAAATCATTGTCCAAGCTGAATCGAGGGTATCGATTCACATTTCTTTAGGATACGACCCGGTAATAACTTAAGGCTTCCCCTAAAGTATTATATTATATATTTTTCTGATTAAATTGCATTTAATCTTTGTCCTCAAGGATTATTTGTATATTTCTAAAAATACTTAGATATATATTATATACGTGAAATTGCTGCAATAGTTTTTGGTGCCGTTGCCGGGGATTTGTGTTACGATTCTCTCGTTTAAAGTTTGTTGATCGTGTTTTGAAGAACCTTTCGTTTTCGAAAGTTTACGTTTTTAAGAAAATCAAAATTATAAAAAAAAATATAAAAAAAATTATAAAAAGGTAAGAAAAAATAATTTGTCTTTTCATCGTTTAGTATAAATAGAAGATTTAAAACAAAATACAAAAATATTTTTCTCTTTTCTAATTTAATATAGTAACAAATGTTGGTAAAAGAAACACCAATAATAATACCTCTCTATTGTGGTATTATCATATAAGTTCACATACTAGAATCAAAGATTCTCAAAACTTTACCATTTGTGTATTTACGAGATACGGGACTCACCTTAAAAGGTAAATTTTTTAAGAAAGCTACGTGAAGTAAGTTTGATTATTTGGTTCAATGGTGTCTTTCTCATTGTCCGTTTTAAAATTAGATTGTAAATATATTTTAGAAAAAACCAAAACTATTTTTTATTTATTTATTTTTTCTATTTTCTTTTAATAGTAATGCGCACTAGACGTTATAATTATCACTTAATAATTCAAATGTCACAATTACAAGACGTCGGAGAAGATGACAAGTTTCATAAAATAGTCGAACCCGAGATTAGAACTATTGTTCGCTACTATGGAGAAACGTACCATGGAGGAGCTACTCCATGCTCCCACGAATGGGTACGGATAATAAAAGATATTGTTTTACCCGAAATCAATGCGATCATTTGAGATTAGACGAATTGTGCTTCAGTTGCGTTCATGATAACCCGTTTTTACGGTAGTGAAAACGATATCCTTAGCTCATATAATAGTTTCAAAAGAATACCTCGACTTTCGATTTAGGAATGTGCTCTAATGATGTGATTACTGCTTATGATATTTTCCACTATTCTGCTCGAAGGAGCGCTAAATTTGGTACGAGAATGAACCACCAAATTCAATCTTGACTTGGGAGGATCTCGTTACCAAGTTCGTTAACCAATTTTTCCCACCTTTAAAAACCACTCACTTAAAGAATGAAATTTCTCGTTTTACACAAAAATTCAAGGAAACTTTTAGTGAAGCTTAGGAACGATTTAAGGAGTTGCTTAGAGCATGCCTCCATCACGGATTTACGGAGTTAACTCAAGTTGATACCTTTTACAATGGTTTAAACGACAATGAACAAGACTCCTTAAATGACGCTGCGGGTGGAAATCTTTTGAGTAAAACAACTAGAGAGGCTTTAAACATAATTGAGAACAAATCAAAAGAATGTTATTCACGAAGTAAACTAAATGCTTCTAGGATGAATGCTACTTCTAGTAAAACGGATGAGAGAATCGATAAGCTTGCGGATCAACTTTCGACCTTAGTCGAGTGTCATTCCCGCTCCGGTTAAAGCGGTTGAGGAATCTTGTGTTACTTGTGGTGGTGCTCATTCTTGGTATAATTGTCCGGCTACCGATAACAATCAGGCTAGTGTTTGTGCGACTACGGGTACTTACAATCAGTTATCCATCCAAAAGTGTTAGTAATCAAACTGGCACACCAGGTTTGCTCCGCGTGCAAAAAACATGGTCAAAATAGGTTAATCAGAATCATGGTTAAGGGAATAATTGTTAATCGGGGGGAATTAATTTTCATGGTTTTCAAAATCAAAATATCATGCTCCAAATTTTCAAACC
Organism: Tanacetum coccineum; assembly: GCA_026074375.1. Taxonomy (NCBI): domain Eukaryota; kingdom Viridiplantae; phylum Streptophyta; class Magnoliopsida; order Asterales; family Asteraceae; genus Tanacetum; species Tanacetum coccineum. The sequence continues at coordinate 52,586 of BQNB010014040.1, read as the reverse complement.
AAGGATTTAAAACCTACCTTTTCAAGTGCTAATAATCAAGTTCAACAAGATATTTCAAATGATTTTTCAAGTTACAAGGGAGATAATGATAAGATGTTAAGGAACATGCAAAGTCAAATCAACTCGTTTGAAAGGAGACCTTAAGAATGAAATTCAAAACACGATAAAATCTCAACAAGCCGTCATGATGAATCAACAAACCCCTCTTTTCAATAATATTTACAAAACATGATTTGAGATTGTTTCAAAACAAAGCCTCACTTTCGGGTACTCTTCCGAGTAACACCAAACTAACCGAAGGTGAGATGAAATGCAATCACATACTCGAAGTGGTGTAGTTATGAGGGACCCTCGATTCCTACTATCCATTTCCTAATTAAGGTAGTGGAACGAAAAAACCGAGAGACAAAACAGAATAAAGAGCAAACAAATTTCCAAGGAAGTACCGCTCAAATCCCACCTCCAGTTATCCCCATTTCTGTTCCAGAACCTGATGTTCTGACGACTTTACCTAAAATCACTCCCATTTTGGAATCCGATATTCCGAAGAGTTTACCTAAGCCAAATATTCCATATCCTTCACGACGTGATGATCTATTAGGTGCCCTGTGATTAAAGATTCGCATCAAATGGAAGAAGATCTTCCAATCTTTCAAGATTTTGCGCTTTTGACATTAGTTTCGCGGATGCTTTAATTTTGATGCCGTAGATTTGCTCATAACGATTAGAGTTTGCTCCTGATAGGGAACAGTTTCTTGACGTTCAGCTATAAATACCATTGAACGAGAATTGCTCGGGAATGCTTCTCAAAAAGCTTCCCGAAAATCTTGGAGATCCCGGCAAGTTTCTTATTCCATGTACTTTCCTAGGAATAGAGGTATGCCACGCCTTGGCCGATCTTGGTGCGAGCATAAATCTTATGCCTCTTTCTATTTGGAAAAAGCTTTCTCTGCCCGAACTTACACCAACTCGGATGACTTTAGAGTTAGTAGATTCCGATTCAATTACTTATCCTAAAGGACTGCTGAAGAGTTTTGTTCTCAAAGTTGGAAATTTCATTGTTGCCTACCGGACTTTGTTGTTGTCGATTTCGAAGCTGATCCTCGAGTGCCTCTCATACTTGGGAGATCCTTTCTAAGGACCGGTCGTGCTTTAATAGATGTTTATGGAGAAGAAATAACCCTTCGGGTTGATAACGAAACCGTTACTTTTAATCTAGATCAAACCACGAGATACTCCTCTACAAATGACAAGTCGGTAAACAGAATTGACATCATTGATGCAGTTTGTGAGGAGTATGCTCCAGAATTGCTAGGATTTCCTAATTCTTTGGGTGGCAATACCACCCTGACGTTTGAGCCGTTTACTTCTGAATTCATTTTGGAGGAAATTGAAGATTATCTTAAGGATGATTCTATTTCACCAGAAATTGATCATACCGATTGCAATCCGGAGGAAGATATTTGTTTGATTGAAAAATTGTTAAATAATGACTCATTTCAACTTCCTTGGATGGACCTTAAACAAAGTGAAATGACTGAGGCAAAATCTTCAATTGAAGAGCCTCCGGAATTAGAATTAAAAGATTTGTCATCTCACTTAGAATATGCTTTCTTGGAAGAAAACGATAAGTTACCAGTTATTAATGCAAAAGGTTTAAAAAATGATGAAAAAGATGCTCTTTTAAAAGTGCTTAAATTCACAAAAGGGCCCCCTTGCTTGAAAATCACGACATCAAGGGTATCGACCCTTGTTTTTGTACCACAAAATCTTGATGGAGGATGATTACAAACCTCCGATTCACGTCAATGACGGGGGTTTTTTTAAACCCAAAAATTCATGAGGTTATAACTAAAAAGACGTCATCCTAAAAACTTTTGATGCTAGAATGATTTACCCAGATCTTGACAGCCCTAATGGGTTAGTCCAGTGCCATTGTGTTCCAAGAAAGGTGGAATAACGTCGTTGCTAATGAAGTGAATGAATTAATTTCGACAACACGTTTAGTTACGGATGGAGAGTTTGTATGATATAGGAAATTAAATGAAGCGATTAGTTAAGGTCATTTTCTTACCGTTTTATGGATAAGATGAATAGAAAGATTAGCTGGGATTGAATTAAGTGTTTTTAGACGGTTTTTTGATACTTTCCAAATACATAGGTTCCCAAGGACCAGGGTGGAAAACTACTTTAAACATGCCGTATGGAACTTTCGCATAAGACGCATGCCATGTGGGTTTGTGTAATGCTCTCGGTACTTTTTCAACGGGTATGATGGCATATTCCATGTATGATCGATAGACCATGGAAGTGTTTATGGATGATTTTTGGTTTTTGGGTTCAGTTTTTAATCATGCTCTCCAATTTAGTAATAAGAAAAAAGATGTTTAAACGGTGTGAAGACACAAATTAGTTCTTAATTAGGAGATAGTTGCAATTTATGTGTAAAGAAGGAATTGTGTTAGGGCTTATAAATTTCAAAGGCAGGAATTGAGGTCGATAGTGCTAAAGTCGAATGTTATCGCTAGATCCCTACCCGAATACCATTAAGGTATTAGGAGTTATTAGGTCATGCAAGTTTTTACCGTCGATTTATCAGACCTTTCTAAGATTGCTTTAGACCAATGGACCCCACTTTTGAGAAGGAAACACGTTTGTGTTTTTCTAAAGATTGTATTATGCTTTTCAGACTCTTAAAGAAGCTTTACCGAGCTCCTACTCTGAGTTGTCTCGGATTAGAAACTTACCATTCGAACTCATGTGTGATGCAAGTAATTTCGAGAATAGTGGTTTGCAGTTCTTAGGACAACGAAAGTTGACGCATTTTCTGCCAATACCATTATGCTAGCATGACTCGATGAAGCTCAAATTCATTACACTACCGTGAAAAGGAAATACTTTACAGTTGTGTATGCTTTTGAAAATTTTTGGCATTTCGAGTCTTATCCAAAAGCATAGTGTTACGGATCACTCAGATGTAAGAGTACCTTATGACTAACAAGGCGCTACAGCCAAGGTTGCTCACAGTGGTTATTCATACACAAACAAGAATTTGAGTATCACCATCCGTGATAAAAAAGGAAGTGGAACTTGCAGCAGACATTTATCTAGACTGAGAATCTTATAAGGATGTGTTAGGAAAACAAGGAACTAATTGGATCATTTTCCCTTTAGAAAACTCTTGAGTTATTTCTAGTGAAAGCTACCCTCATGGTTTGCGGACTATGGCAATTTACATGCGGGGAATGTTATTATCAAAAGATGTTCAACTCGACAAAAAGGAAGTGTTTTAAGGACGTTAAACTTTATTTCTGGATGATCCCATATCTTTTTCGTACTTGTGCGGTTCAAATCTATTCGTCGTGTGTGCTTATGGCAAGAAGCTATTGATATTCCTCAAAAAGTGGCCATGAAGGACCCACGCCACGAGGCATCATAGTGCCTAAAACGCATCCGCTCGAAAAAAAGTTTTTGATGTCGGTTTCTTTTGGCACTACCATATATCGAGATGCCCTATATGATAAATTTGTGATACATGGTCAAAGAAAAGAAAAATTTCTCTATGAGATGAGATGCCTCAAACGCTATCCAAGTTTGTGAATTCTTTGATGTAGTATGGGGTTGGTATCCGATTTTTTGGTTCCATTTCAGTCTTCAAGAGGAAATAAATACTTCTCGTTAGCTGTTGATTATCTTTCGAATTGGGTTGAAGTAAAGGCGCTCACCACAAATGATGCTAGAGTTGTAGTGAAGTTTTTAAAATCTCTTTTTGCCGTTTTGATCAACCTATGAGCTTATAATAACGCGATCGTGGGACCATTTTTGGTATTGATCAGTTTGCTAGTTTTGTCTAAGTATGGGGTAACACATCGTCTAGGACCGCTTATCATCCCTCAATGGGCGGTCAAGTGGAGGTGTCCAATAGAGGTTTAATAACGTATTCTAGAATGGTCGGTTGTAGTATATAAACCGTTGGCTTCATGGTCGACCTATTAGATGTAGACTTTGTGGGCATTTCTTACTGCTTTTAAGACACGATTGGTTGTGAAGCTTAAACGCTTGTTTATGGTAAGTCTTGCATTTACAATTAGTTTAGAAAACATAAAGCTTTTGGCTTTAAAACATGCTAACTTCGATCTTAATACCGAGTGTGATCACCGGATGCTTTGTGAATGAACTTAGTGAGCTTCGTGAGCAAGCTTCAGGGAATCTTTGATTTATAAGGAGGAGGACGGAAGAAGTTCATGACTCAATGATCAAATAAAAACGCATTTTCAATGTTGGTGATCAAGTTTTACTCTTCAACTCTCGTCTAAAGATATTATCAGGAAAGCTTAAAACTCGTTGGTCAGGACCTTTCACCATCACCAAAGTTTTTCCATACGAAACTGTTGAGTTATCTCAACCCGATGGTCCAAATTTTAAGGTGAATGGTCATCGTGTGAAGCATTACTTTGGAGGGGACTTACCACCAAAGGAAGTCCAGGATCTCCACACTCTCCCTAAGGACGAATGAATTCAGGGATCGAGTTAAGCTATGTGACTTGGTTACCAAAAACAAAGCGCTTCGTGGGAGGCACCCCATGCTTATCCATTTTCTATTTTTCTTTCTAGCTTCTAATGTGTTGTGAGGAGGCTTGTACTCTTCCGTTCTTTGTGTTTGTTGTTTGTACTTGTGATTGTTTGCAGGATTAACCCAATTTTTCTGAAGACTCTTGTGTTCGGTGTTTTGTCCCGGTTCACTCGAGCTTCCTAGCTTTTGCTTGCCAATAGTTTGGGGAAATCTGATATCCTAAAGATTATTATCGACTAACATTTATCTTATAGCACACTTGATAAACGGCTAAAGATTTTTGTGATACTTTCTTCATGTTTGAGTTATGCATTCGACCTTTTTTCTAGTATCGGGTTTTTAAGACTTAGGCTAGGAAACATTGAGGACAATGTTTGATTTTAGTATGGGGTAGTATATCTTCGATATGTTCTTGCCTACTTGTTGCACGTTGTTCTCACGTACCCCGTTTTCCCGCAAAAATAGAAAAAATTTCAAAATTTTTAAATTTTTAAGTTTTATTTGTAGAAAAATAAATAAGTGTTTTTGTCACAATTTTGACTTTCTTGCTGGGTAAGAATAGGAGTAAATTTTGACCCGATCGAGCGTGTTGAGTTCTAGCTTGTTCCTTAACTTTTAGGCTAAGCGTTCGCTAATTCGCGAAGAACGAAAAATGATAGAGTTAAGTATGAGGAGTTGCTAAACAAAGATTATTTGGAAATCTTAAGAGCTAATGTATGTTACTGTGCTTTTTCGCCCATAAGCTTTACGGATTAATACCGCGCTTTTTTGGAAATTAAACTTAAGTCACAATTTTTATGTAATATATAGCAAAAATTTTAGTTTCAGTTAATATTTATCTTGGCATTTTTTCTAAATGAAGTCTTCTTTAAACAGTTTAGTTCTAGTTTTAAAAATAAAAAAAATTATAAAATATAAAATATAAAATAATAAAAAATTTAAAAAAATTGAAAAGAGGTTTTAGAAAATGGGGAAATAAGGGTGTTTTATAATATTGTGATTTTTTTGCTATCTCAACAAACTCCTTTGCTTACTTTTCAAAAGTTTAGTTTAGGGAGTTTCGAGGTATTGGTTATAAGACATATAATTATTGCGTCTGAGGGACACGCAAAATTTTCTCCTTCTAATTTCCTTAGTTTGGGGAATTTGGATATGTGTGAAAACACATATCCATTTTATATCAAAATAAAACCAATAAAGACCAAAAGCATAATAAAAATGGCTAAGATATGCTTGTTTTTGTGTTTTGTATGTGCAGGTACGGATAAAGCAAAGACCATAAGAAAACGGTTAAAACCGGGCAAACACGAACACAAGAACGGAAGAGCACGCAAAAAGCCAGGAGGAATCTATCAAAGTCAAAAAGTCAACTCTCAGTCAACTAAAGTCAAAGTCACAACAAGACAAAAATCCCAAAAATACCAAACCCGTCCCTCATAAATTCCAAATTGCAAAAATAACCCTTTAAGCCTTAACGGTTGTTATCACTTTATAATATAAGAGATAACACTCGTTATCTATTTATAACCCAATCCACAACCCGGGCCCAAACCCTTTACACCCCGGCCCAAACCCAAGTCAAACCCGGTTTAAAAAAATAATCAAACGCGCCCTTATAGTAAAAAGAAGCAGGAAAAGTAGTTTTACTACTGTTCACCCTTCTTCTTCCTTTTCACCCAGGGTCAAATCAAAGGGCTTTTACCAATTGAGGGCCAAAAAGGACAATTTAGGTGTTAAAGTACACATGGGCAGAAGTTTACATCACCAAATGCTCTCATTGGTTGATACCCAACAAAGGATGCCACGTAAATCATGTAAGAAACACAAAGGGAATGGGAATTTACACTAGAAGGACTCTCAGAAAAAGCACAAAGGTGTCACAATCACGGATTGCCACGCTGGCAATCCGTGTGAGACAATCTAATCCAACGGCTTGAATTGAAGAATCAATGATTAGCAAATGATCAAGGGCCAATGATGAGAGGAGTTGTAACTACCAAGAGGACTAGAAGCTTCAGAAGATGGCTATAAATAACCCTTCATCCTCACACACACGGATTCATCTTTTCTTTTCTAGGGTAGCTTTTAGCTTAGTAAATTAGCTTAATGTAATTTTCATTTAAATCTCTTGTAATCTCCTTTTAAATATTGTAATCAAGTTTTTAGTTAATGAAATTGAGTTTCTATTTTAAAATAATCTGTCATAAGCTCTTGTTTTTACTCATAAGTTCTTAATCTTTTTCAAATGCTAAGCTACTGTTACATAAGCTCATAAGCTCATCATAGCTCATTCAAGTCTATAAGCTTGGATTTGAGCTTAATAAGTCATCTAATCTATTAAACATTTAAAATAAGTATAACTACCTTGACTATTTGGATTTTGGAAGATGAGCCAATTAAGGAAGGGCTCATATGGACTATTACTGGCTTATCTTAGGATAAGCCAGAGCTGTTGATAAGCTCATTTGAGCAATTAGCTTCTGTTTAGCTGAAGCATTTTGTAAGTTTTCATTTAATTCCTTTGTTCTTTAAATTCTAGCTTAAAACTGCTTAAGTAGCTTATTAGTTTTGCTAATCTGCTTATCTATTGCTTATTTGTGCTTATTATTGTTTAGACAAGCTTAATAATCATGCACTTTAATCTGTTTTTAGCTTTTATAGCTTAGATCATAGTTTACTTTTTAACTTGTCATAAAATCACTAAAAAACCAAAAATATTAGAATAATTTGTAGATCTTAGTTTCTAGCTTTTCTAGTTGTTTAAATAAGCTTATTAGGTTAGTTATAAGCTACTAGTTGTCTGGTATTAAGGTTTCAATAATTAGAACTTAGAATCATAAGCTAATGAAATCTGTCATAATTTTAAGGGGTGTTTGGATTAGTACTGTTTGACCTCAAATAGTCAAAGGAATTTGATATAAGCTTTTGATCTAGTTTTGATTTAGTTTAAAATGAATAGTTTAGTTGTTTTCTTAAGTTAGATTTCAAAATCTAAAGAGTTTAAGCTTAATATCTTTGTTCCTGCACCAGGGGACTTTTTCATTTCCTTTGCTTGTTAGAAATTTGATCCAAGCCTCATTGAGCTTGGATCTTGTTTGTGTTGAGATTAAACACACTCATTAGGAGTGTCTAATGCAGGTTTTATCACCTTAGTCACCTGCATTTGTGTTTTGCCCTTTGGTCAATTGCACCAGCAGTAGTAACTGTTGTTACTACTGCTGCCTTTTCATAAGCATTTAAGCTAGCTTAAGTAGGATTTAGGTTTTAAAATTTAGTAAGTTTATAGATTAGATATAGGTTAATATAGATTAAGTCTTGTTTTCAAATTTCTAGCTTATAATTTAGGGTAAATTAGCTTTTAAAAGTTCATAAAAAATCTTAAAAATACAAAAACAGTACTAAGTAGATTTTAGGTTCTTAACTTAGATTTCTAGCTTATAAGTTTAGTTTTTATGAATTTGATTTATAGCTTATATGTTAATTGTTAAGTTTGCAAAAGTTAAGTTTCTGTCATAGCTTATTGAGCTTTCTAGCTTATTTAGATTTTAAGCTTTAGTGCTTATTCCTGAGTTTACCTCTTAAGATCATAAGATTTAGATAGCTTTAGGTGTTTTTAGTCAAAGTAGCTTATTGATTTTAGCTTCTACACATCATAAGCTTTCTAGGACAGTTTTTGCTTTCAAATTTGAGCTTAAAATGAAGCTTATAAGTAAAAATTAGTTTTTTAGAGCTTAAAAGCTCACTTTCTGAAAACAGCTTTTTCCAAAGCTTTTTGAGTGCTTATTTCTAGGTTTCAGCTTATAGTGTCTTTATTAAAGTAGCTTAAAAAGTTGTCCTTAACAACTTTTGTTCTTTAAGTTTTTCATAAAAACCAAAAAAAGGGAAGTGGAAGTCGGGGGTGAGCAAGACTCGAACCCCCGACCTCAACACCTCTACCTTTTATAAACACACTCACACTCCTTACCGTTGTGCCCTTGGGTCTTTTTCATAAGACCCTTGCACTCTTTATTTCTTATACACACTTCCCCCTATAAGCCTAATAAGCTGAAAAAGCTTATTTCGTGGCTTATTTTATAAGCTGCAATCTCGGGCTTATTTTTTCTAGGATTTAAATAGTTTAAGCTATTTTTAGTAATTTTTCTAGAATTTTTAGAGTTCATTTAGTATTTTTAATCTTTTATTTTCATTAAAAACTTTAAAAAATCATAAAAAATAGAAAATAATCAAAAAAATAAAAATCATTTTTGAAAAATTTCTTTTATCCTAAAGTTCCTAGGAAAATTAGTTTGACTCTCATAGGTTTATTTTTGAGCATTTTAGTTTTTAGGGCTTGGTTTTCGACTCCCGTTATTCGTTTTCATGATTTCTTTCAAATTTTATCGTTAAGCTTTCAAATTTTGCAAATCCCTTTATTTTTACTCATAGAATTAGATTATTGATTCAATTTCTAGGTTAAGGTGCTAATTAGAGTTTATTTTGTCATTTCCGTTTTTCGTCCGCGTGTTTAGTTATTTTTCTTGCTTTTAATTGTTTCAATTGTTTTTAGTTGTAGAAAATCATTCTAAAAGTTGAAAATCATTCAAATCATTGTCCAAGCTGAATCGAGGGTATCGATTCACATTTCTTTGGGATACGACCCGGTAATAACTTACCGGCTAAACGTATTATATTATATATTTTTGTGATTAAATTGCATTTAATCTTTGTCCTCAAGGATTATTTATATATTTCTATAAATACTTAGATATATATTATATACGTGAAATTGCTACAATCAATTTTTGGCGCCGTTGCCGAGGAAGTGTGTTACGATTCTCTCGTTTGAAGTTTGTTGATCGTGTTTTGGAGAACCTTTCGTTTTCGAAAGTTACGCTTTTAAGAAAATCAAAAATATAAAAAAAATATAAAAAAAATTATAAAAAGTAAAAAAAAATATTTTTCTTTTCTTTTTAGTATAAATAGAAGATTAAAAACAAAAATACAAAAATATTTTCTCTTTTAATTTAAAAAGTAACAAAGTTGGTAAAAGAACACCAACAAATAATACCTTCAATTGAGGTATTATCCATAATAAGTTCCCAACTAGAATCAAAGATTTCAAAACTTACCATTTGTGTCATTTACGAGATACGGCTCACCTTAAAAGGTAAATTTTTTAAGAGCTACCGTGAAGTAAGTTTGATTATTTGGTTCAAGTTGTCTTTCTCATTGTCCGTTAAAATTAGATTGTAAATAAATTTTAGAAAAAACCAAAAAAAAAAATTTCTTATTATTTTTTCTATTTTCTTTTAAATAGTATATGCGCACTAGACGTTCTAATTATCCTAATAATTCAAACGTCACAATTCCAAGACGTCGGAGAAGACAAGTTTCTAACATAGTCGAACCCGAGATTCGAACTATTGTTGCACCTATGGCAAAACGTACCATGGAGGAGCTACTCCGTGCTCCCACGAAAGGGTACAGAGAAGCTATTGTTTTACCCGAAATCAATGCCGATCATTTTGAGATTAAGACGAATTTGCTTCAGTTGGTTCAAGCTAACCCGTTTTACGGTAGTGAAAACGATAATCCTTATGCTCATATTAATAGTTTCAAAAGAATTACCTCGACTTTACGATTTAGGAATGTGCCTAATGATGTGATTAAGCTTATGATGTTTTCATATTCGCTCGAAGGAGCCGCTAAAACTTGGTACGAGAAAGAACCACCAAATTCAATCTTGACTTGGGAGGATCTCGTTACCAAGTTCGTTAACCAATATTTTCACTTTAAAAACACTCATTAAGAATGAATTTCTGTTTTAACAAAAATTCAAGAAATTTTAGGAAGCTTAGAACGATTTAAGGAGTTGCTTAGAGATGCCTCCATCAGGGTTTACGGAGTTAACTCAAGTTGATTCCTTTTACAATGGTTTTTAAACGACAATGAACAAGATCCTTAAATAAGCTGCGGGTGGCAATTTTTTGAGAAAACAACTAGAGAGGCTTTAACATAATTGAGAACAAATAAAAGTAGTTATCCCGAATGTAAACCAATGTTTTAGGAATGAATGCTACTTTTAGTTAAAACGGATGAGAGAATCGATAAGCTGCAAAAAGTAACAACTTTCGACTTAGTCGAGAGATTGTTTTAAAAAAGTTGTATTCCCGCTCAGGTTAAAGCGGGTTGTGGAATCTTGTGGTTATTGTGGTGGTTGCTCATTTTGGTATAATTGTCCGGCTACCGAACCAAATCAGGCTAGTGTTTGTGCTGTACTACGGGTACTACAATCAAGTTAACTCCAAACTCGTTAGTAATCAAATGGCACACCAGGTTTGTCGGTGCAAAACAATGGTCAAAAATAGTTAATCATAATCTGTTCAAGGGAATAATTGTAATCAGGGGCATATTTCATGGTTTTCACAATCAAAAATAATCTGCTCTAAATTTTCAAAAACCAAGGATTTCAAAACCTACTTTTCAAGTGTATAATAAGGTTCAACAAGGGATTTCAAAGATTTTTAAGTTACAAGAGGATAATGATAAGATGTTAAGGAACATGCAAAGTCAAATCCAATGGTTGAAAGGAGACCTTAAGAACGAATTCAAAAAAAAAAAAACCCAACGATAAAATCTCAACAAGCCGTCATGATGAATCAACAAACTATCTTTCAAAATAATTTGCAAAACATGATTTGTAGATTGTTTCAAAACCAAGCTCAACTTTGGGTATCTTCGAGACACAATTCAAACCAGAAGGTAAGAGAAAGCAATCATACTCGAAGTGGTGTTGTTTATGGGGACCTTCGTTCATACTAATCTTCTCCTAAAAAGGTAGTGGAACGAGAAACCGAGGAGACAACAGATAAAGAGCAAACAAATTTCCAAGGAAGTACCGCTCAAATCCCACCTCCAGTTATCCCCATTTCTGTTCCAGAACCTGATGTTCTGACGACTTTACCTAAAATCACTCCCATTTTGGAATCCGATATTCCGAAGAGTTTACCTTATGCAAATATTCATATCCTGCACGAGTGATGATCAAGTTCCTGGATAAAGCTTCGAATCAAATGGAGAAGATCTTCCAAATCTTTCAAGATTTGCGCTTTGACATTAGTTTCGCGGATGCTTTACTTTTGATGCCGAGATTTGCTCCTACGATTAAGAGTTTGCTCATGAATAAGGAAAAGTTTCTTGAGTTAGCTAAAATACCATTGAACGAGAATTGCTCGGGAATGCTTCTCAAAAAGCTTCCCGAAAATCTTGGAGATCCCGGCAAGTTTCTTATTCCATGTACTTTCCTAGGAATAGAGGTATGCACGCCTTGGGCTGATCTTGTGCGAGCTAAATTTCTGCTCTGTCTATTTGGAAAAGCTTCTCTGCCCGAACTTACACCAACTCGGATTGACTTTAGAGTTAGCAGGACAATCAATTACCTATCCTAAGGACTCGCCCGAGACGTTTTTGTCAAAGTTGGGAAATTTATTTTTCCTACCGACTTTGTGTTGTCGATTTTTGAAGCTGGATTCTGAGTGCCTCTCCTAATTGGGAGATCCTTCTTAGGACAGTCGTGCTTTTAATAGGATGTTTACGCGAATAAATAAACCCTTCGGGTTGATAACGAAACGTTACTTTTAATCTAGAACAACCACGAGATACTCCTCTACAAATGAAAAAGTCGGTAAACAGTTTTGACTTCATTGATGCAGTTTTGTGAGGAGTATAGCCTCGGAATTGGCTAGGATTTTCCTTATTCTTCGGGTGGCAATCCACCCGAACGTCTGAGAATTTACTTCCAATTCATTTGGAGGAAATTGAAGTTATCTTAAGGATGTATTCTATTCACCAAAAAATTGATTCATACGATTGCAATCGGAGGAAGTATTTGTTTGATGAAAAATTGTTAAATAAGGACCCGTTTCAACTTCTTGGAGGGACCTTAAACAAAGTGAAATGACTGAGGCAAATCTTCAATTGAAGGCTCCGGATTTAGAATTAAAGATTTTGCCATCTCACATTAGAATATTGCTTTCTTGGAAGAAAAACGATAAGTTACAGTTATTATTGCAAAAAGTTTAAAAAATGATGAAAAAGATGACTTTTTAAAAGTGCTTAAATCTACAAAAAGGGCCATTGCTTGGAATCACGACATTAAGGGTATCGCCCTTGTTTTTGTATCCACAAAATCTTGATGGGAGGATGATTACAACTACGGTTCAAGTCAAAGAGGTTAACCCAAAAATTCATGAGGTAATAAAAAAAGAGGTCCTAAAACTTCTTGATGCCGGAATGATTTACCCGATCTCTGACAGCCCATGGGTTAGTCCAGTGCATTGTGTTCCCAAGAAAGGTGGAATAACCGTCGTTGCTAATGAAGAGAATGAATTAATTTTGACACGTTTAGTTACCGGAGGAGGTTGTATCGATATAGGAAATTCAATGAAGCGATTAGAAAAGGTCATTTTCCATTCCCGTTTTATGGGATCGATGATAGAAAGATTAGCTGGGAATGAGTTCTATTGTTTTCTAGACGGATTTTTAGGGTATTTCCAAATACCAATAGATCCCCAGGACCAGGAGAAAACTACTTTCACATGCCCGTATGGAACTTTCGCGTACCGACGCATGCCATTTGGTTTGTGTAATGCTCCCGGTACTTTTCAACTGTGTATGATGGCCATCATCCATGATATGAATCGAAGACCTGGAAGGTTTATGGATGGAATTTTTTGGTTTTTGGGTTAGTTTGATTTCATTGCCCTCTCAATTTAGAAAGATGTTAAATACGGTTGAAGACACAAATTTAGTTCTTAATTAGGAGAAGTGCCACTTTATGTGTAAAGAAGGAATTGTGTTAGGGCATAAAATTTCAAAGGCAGGAATTGAGGTCGATCGTGCTAAAGTCGATGTTATCGCTAAGCTCCCTCACCCGAATACCATTAAAGTATTAGGAGTTTCTATTGGTCACTGCACGTTATACGGTGATTTATCCAGGGACTTTTCTAAGATTATAGACAATGACCACATCTTGAGAAGGAAACAGTTTGTGTTTTCTAAAGATTTGTATGATGCTTTTCGACTTGATAAAGAATCTTCAGAAGGTCTAATCTAGTTGTCCCGGTTAGAACTTACATCGAACTCATGTGTGATGCAAGTGATTTCGCGATTGGTGCAGTTCTAGGAAAAGAAAGCTGAGATTTCAAGCCTATACAATTATGCTAGCAAGGACTATGTGAAGCTCAAATTATTACATACCATGGAAAGGAAATGCTTTCGTTTGTATGCTTTTTGAAACTGGTTTGGGCCATATTTGTCTTATCCAACAAGCTAGTGTATTCGGATCACTCGGCTTTAAAGACTCTTATAAACAAAAAAGCCGCTAAGCCGAGGTTGCTCAGTGGGTTCTTTATAACAAGTATTTGCTATCACAATCGTGATAAAAAAAAGGAAGTGAGAACTTGCGGGACCATTTATCTAGACTTGAGAATCTCATAAGGATGTGTTAGAGAACAAAGACATAATGAACATTTTCTTTGGAAACTCTTGGAGTATTTCTAGTGAAAGTACCCCATGGTTTGCGGACTATGGCAAAATTACATGCGGGGATTTATTATCAAAGGAATGTTAACTCGACAAAAGGGAAGTTTTTAAAGGACGTTAAAACATTATTTTGGTATGATCCTATCTTTTTTATATTGTGCGGATCAAATCTTTCGCGGTGTGTGCATGTGCAAGAAGCTATTTGTATTTCAAAGTTGCCTAGAATGACCACCGGTGGCCATATAGTGCCAACTCACCGCCGAAATAGTATTTGATGCCAGTTTCTTTTGGCCTACCATATATCGAGATGCCCATACGATGATCAAATCTTGTGATACATGTCAAAGACAAGGCAAAATTTCACAACGAGATGAGATGCCTCAAAACTCTATCCAAGTTTGTGAAATCTTTGATGTATGGGGTATCGATTTTATGGGACCATTTCCGTTTTCAAGAGAAAATAAATACATCCTATAGCCGTTGATTATCTTTCGAAATGGGTTAAAGCAAAGGCGCTCCCCACAAATGATGCTAGAGTTGTAGTGAAGTTTTTAAAATCTCTTTTTGCGATTTGGAACACCTAGAGCTATATAAGGTGATCGTGGGACCTAGTTTTATAATGATCAGTTGCTAAAAAGTAATGTCTAAGTAAGTGGTAACATGTCAAGCTACGCTTATCACCCTCAATGAGTGGTCATAGTGAGGTGTCCAATCAAGGTTTAAAACGTATTCTAGAAAGGACGGTTGGAGAAAACCGTGCCTCATGGTCTGACAAATTAGATGAAGCTTTGTGGGCATTTCGTACTGCTTTTAAGACACCGATTGGTTGTACGCCTTACAAGTTGTTTAAGGAAAGGTCTTGCCATTACCAAGTGCGTTAGAAATAAAGCATACTGGCTTTTAAAACATGCTAACTTCGATGTAAAAAAACGCGGGTGATATCGGACGCTATCGCTGAATGACCTTAGTGAGCTTCGTGATTCAAGCTTGTTGAGAATTTCTTTGATTTATACGGGAGAGGACGATGAAGCTTCCTGACTCAAAGATCAAAAACGCATTTTCACTGTTCAGGTGATCAAGTTGTATCTTCAACTCTCGTCTAAAGATATTATCAGGAAAGCTTAAAAATCGTTGGTCAGGACCTTTCTCCCATCACCAAAGTTTTTCCATACGAAAACTGTTGAGTTATTAACCGGATGGTCCAATTTTAAGGGAATGGTGCATCGTGTGAAGCATTAATTTGGAGGGGACTTCACAAAGGACGTCATGATCTCCACATCTTCCCTAAGGACGAATTGAATTCAGGGATGAGTTAAAGCTACTGTGACTCGGTTACCAAAACAACAAGCGTTCGTGGCGGACCCATGCTTATCATTTTTCAATTTTTCTTTTAGCTTCAAATGTGTTGTGAGGAGGCTTGTACTCTTCCGTTCTTTGTGTTTGTTGTTTGTACTTGTGATTTGTTGCAGGATTAACCCAATTTTTGAAGACTCATCGTGTTCGGTGTTTTGTTCCCGGTTCACTCGAGTTCCTAGTTGACTTGCCAATAGTTAGGGAAATCCGATATCCTAAAGATTCATTATTGACTAACAATTTATCTTATAGCACACTTGATAAAACGTCTAAGATTTTTGTGTATTTCTTATGTTTGAGTTATGCATTCGACCTTTTTTCTAGTATCGGGTTTTTAAGACTTAGGCTAGGAAACATTGAGGACAATGTTTGATTTTAGTATGGGGTAGTATATTTTCGATATGATCTTGCCTACTTGTTGCCCGTTGTTCTCACGTACCCCGTTTTCCGGCAAAAATAGAAAAATTCAAAAATTTTACAATTTTATAAGTTTTTTATGTGTAGAAAAATAAATAGGTTTTTGTCACAATTTTGACTTTCTTGTTGGGTAAGAATAGGAGTAAATTTTGACCCGAGAGCGTGTTGAGCTCTAGCTTGTTCCTTAACTTTTAGGCTAAGCGTTCGCAAAATTCGCGAAGAACGAAAAATGATAGAGTTAAGTATGAGTAGGATGCTAAACAAGGATTATTTGGAAATCTTAAGACTCTGTATGTACTGTTGCTTTTTTCTCCCATAAGCTCTTAACCGGATTAATATACGCGCTGTTTTTGGAAATTAAACTTAAGTCAACAATTTTTATGTAATATATAGCAAAAATTTTAGTCTTAGTTCAAATTTATACTTGAATTTTTCAAAAAGAAGTCTTCTTTAAACAAGTTTAGTTCTTTTAAAAAATAAAAAAAATAAAAAATAAAAAAAAATAAAATAAAAAAAAATTAAAAAAAAAATGAAAAAGAGGTTTTAGAAAATGGGAAATAAGGGTGTTTTATAACTTGTGATTTTTTAGCTCTCTCAACAAAAATCTTTGCTACTTTTCAAAAGTTTAGTTTAGGGAAGTTTCGAGGTATTTGGTTATAAGACATATAATATTGCGTGAGGACACGCAATCGCTTAGTTTGGGGAATTTGGATATGTGTGAAAACACATATCCATTTTATATCAAAATAAACCCAATAAAGACCAAAAACATAATAAAAAATGGCAAAGATATGCTTTGTTTTTGTGTTTTGTATGTGCAGGTACGGATAAAGCAAAGACCATAAGAAAACGGTTAAAACCGGGCAAACACGAACACAAGAACGGAAGAGCACGCAAAAAGCCAGGAGGAATCTATCAAAGTCAAAAAGTCAACTCTCAGTCAACTAAAGTCAAAGTCACAACAAGACAAAAATCCCAAAAATACCAAACCCGTCCCTCATAAATTCCAAATTGCAAAAATAACCCTTTAAGCCTTAACGGTTGTTATCACTTTTTAATATAAGAGATAACACTCGTTATCTATTTATAACCCAATCCACGACCGTGCCCACCCTTTTACACCCCGGACCAAACCAAGTCAAACCGGTTTAAAAATAATCAAAGCGCCTTATACTAAAAAAGAGCGGGCAAAGTAGTTTTACTACTGTTTTACCCTCTTTCATCCTTTTCTCCAGGTTCAATCAAAGGGCTTTTACCAATTGAGGGCCAAAAAGGACAATTTAGGTGTTAAAGTACACATGGGCAGAAGTTTACATCTTTAAATGCTCTCATTGGTTGATACCTAACAAAGGATGCCACGTAAATCATGTAAGAAAACACAAAGGGGAATTTGGGATTTAACACTAGAAGACTCTCAGAAAAATGCACAAAGAGAGTCACATCAGATTTGCCACGCTGGCAATCCGTGGTGAGGGGGGGGGGGACAATCTAAGTTCAACGGCTTAAATTTAGAATCAATGATTAGCAAAATGATCAAGGGCCAATGATGAGAGGAGTTGTAACTACCAAGAGGACTAGAAGCTTCAGAAGATGGCTATAAATAACCCTTCATCCTCACACACACGGGATCATCTTTTCTTTTCTAGGGTAGCTTTTAGCTTAGTAAATTAGCTTAATGTAATTTTCATTTAAATCTCTTGTAATCTCCTTTTAAATATTGTAATCAAGTTTTTAGTTAATGAAATTGAGTTTCTATTTTAAAATAATCTGTCATAAGCTCTTGTTTTTACTCATAAGTTCTTAATCTTTTTCAAATGCTAAGCTACTGTTACATAAGCTCATAAGATCATCATAGCTCATTCAAGTCTATAAGCTTGGATTTGAGCTTAATAAGTCATCTAATCTATTCAACATTTAAAATAAGTATAACTACCTTGACTATTTGGATTTTAGAACATGAGCCAATTAAGGAAGGGCTATAAGACTATTACTGGGCTATCTTAGGATAAGCCAGAGCTGTTGATAAGCTTATTTGAGCAATTAGCTTCTATTTAGCTGAATTATTTTGTAAGTTTTCATTTAATTCTTTTGTTGTTTAAATTCTAGCTTAAAACTACTTAAGTAGCTTATTAGTTTTGCTAATCTGCTTATCTATTGCTTATTTGTACTTATTATTGTTTAGACAAGCTTAATAATCATGCACTTTAATCTGTTTTTAGCTTTTATAGCTTAGATCATAGTTTACATTTTAACTTGTCATAAAATCACTAAAAAACCCAAAATATTAGAATAATTTATAGATCTTAGCTTCTAGCTTTTCTAGTTGTTAAATAAGCTTATTAGGATAGTTATAAAGCTACTATGTGTCTGGTTATAAAGGTTTCTATAATTCGACTGTCGATCATAAGCTAATGGAATCTGTCATAATTTTAAGAGGTGTTTGGATTAAGACAGTTTGACCTCAAATAGTCAAAGGAATTTGATATAAGCTTTTGATCTAGTTTTGATTTAGTTTAAAATAAATAGTTTAGTTATTTTCTTAAGTTAGATTTCAAAAAAATAAAAAGTTTAAGCTTAATATCTTTGTTCCTGCACCAGGGGACTTTTTCATTTCCTTTGTTTGTTAAAAATTTGATCCAAGCCTCATTGAGCTTGGATCTTGTTTATGTTGAGTTTAGACACACTTAATAGGAGTGTCTAATGCAGGTTTTATCACCTTAGTCACCTGCATTTGTGTTTTGCCCTTTGGACATTGCACCAGCAGTTGTACTGTTTGTTATACGCTGAACTTTTCATAAGCATTCAAGCTAGCTTAAGTAGGATTTAGGTTTTAAAATTTAGTAAGTTTATAGATTAGATATAGGTTAATATAGATTAAGTCTTGTTTTCAAATTTCTAGCTTATAATTTAGGGTAAATTAACTTTTAAAAGTCTAAAAAATCGTAAAATACAAAAACTAGTACTAAGTAGCTTTTAGGTTTTAACTTAGATTTCTTGAGCTTATATTTCGTTTTTTTGAATTTGATTTATAGCTTATATGTTAATTTTAAGTTTGCAAAGTTAAGTTTCTGTCTAGCTTATTGAGCTTTCTAGCTTATTTAGATTTTAAGTCTTTAGTGCTTATTCCTGAATTTACTCTAAGTCATAAGATTTAGATAGCTTTAGGTGTTTTTAGTCAAAGTAGCTTATTGATTTTAGCTTCTACACATCATAAGCTTTCAAGGACAGTTTTTGCTTTCAAATTTGAGCTTAAAATGAAGCTTATAAGTAAAAATTAGTTTTTTAGAGCTTAAAAGCTTACTTTCTGAAAACAGCTTTTTCCAAAGCTTTTTGAGTGCTTATTTCTAGGTTTCAGCATATAGTGTCTTTATTAAAGTAGCTTAAAAAGTTGCCTTAAAACTTTTTGTTCTTAAGTTTTTCATAAAAACAAAATAAGGAGTGGAAGTTCGGGGCGTGAGCAAGACTCGAACCCTGAACTCAAACACCTCTACCTTTTATAAACTCACTCACATCACTTACGCTGTGCCCTTGGGTCTTTTCTAAGACCCTTGCACTCTTTTTTTCTTATACACCTTTCCCCTTATAAGCTAATAAGCTTGAAAAGCTTAATTCGTGGTTATTTTATAGCTGCAATCTCGGGCTATTTGTTTTAGGATTTTAAATAGTTTAAGCTATTTTGTAAGAATTTTTCCTTAGATTTTTAGAGTTCATTTAGTATTTTTAATCTTTTATTTTCATTAAAAACTTAAAAAAATCATAAAAAATAGAAAATAATCAAAAAAATAAAAATCATTTTTGAAAAATTTCTTTTATCCTAAAGTTCCTAGGAAAATTAGTTTGACTCTCATAGGTTTATTTTGAGCATTTAGTTATTATAGGCCCTTTTTAGTTTTCGACTCCGTTATTCGTTTAATTAATTTTCTTCAAATTTTATCGTATAAGCTCTTCAATTTTGCAAATCCCCTTTATTTTTACTCATAGACTTAGATTATGATTCAATTTCTTAGGTTAAGGTGTCTAATTAGAGTTTATTTTGTCATTTCCGTTTTTCGTCCGCGTGTTTAGTTATTTTTCTTGCTTTTAATTGTTTCAATTGTTTTTAGTCGTAGAAAATCATTCTAAAAGTTGAAAATCATTCAAAATAATGTCCAAGTGAATTAGTGGTATCAATTCACATTTATTTGGGATACGACCCGGTAATCACTTACCGGCTAAACGTATTATATTATATATTTTTGTGATTAAATTGCATTTAATCTTTGTCCTCAAAGATTATTTGTATATTTCTATAAATACTTAGATATATATTATATACGTGAAATTGCTACAATCAATTAGATAATATATTTATAAATTATATATTTATATATATATATATATATATATATATATATATATATATATATATATATATATATATATAGTGGAATTTTTAATACAGAACCACTTTTTTGTACGGAACCTACAGAACCAGCTTTTTTACTCTTAATAATGCATGATGTACATCATATCAATGCATGATGGCATCTTTGTAAATAATTCGAATTATATAATAATTAAAAATAAGCAGGAAGGGCAATTGAGTAATCTTGTATTCTTCCCTAAAAAATTGCTTAAAACCGTATAATCACTCATATATTTTTAGCCATCACAAAAACTTCTCTCTCTAACCCAAAAATTTAATGTCGCCTCTCTCCATCTAGATCAAAACATCATCAATCTTTTTTGGATCGAGCAAGATTCAAATAGCCATTCAGATATGTAAACGATTCAGATCAAAATCGTTTGATTATGTAAATGTTCAGATCCGAAACATCCAGGTGCATTGAGATATTTTTTTGTTGAAATAATTGCAAGAGTACCAATTTTTTTATCTTTTAATTGTGTGTTTGTGGGTGAGACCGACATATAAATATTGTTAGATTAAGGATTGGATTTTAGTTTATGCAATTAGTTTCAATTGTATGTATGGGGCATCTGAAGGCCTTTTTTAACCGTCCCATTTGTTATTTGTTTATTTATTTTACAATTATTAGTTTTTGAATGGTATACACAAATAGTGTGCTTTGAATACGAGTGTTTGTTTTTATCATTTTTTATTTGAATCAAACCTTTTCGTAGTACTATTTATATAGGCTTCTTGTTGTTTGAATGGGTACTATTATTTCATATTTTTACTTGATTATGTTTACAAGTTCACATTTAACTCTTTTAGATGGGCTGATATACCGTATTTTTTTTACATATATACTGTAATTTGATTATGTTGGAATTGGAGTTACTAGTTTTATCTGAATACATATACAAATAGATAGATGATGTTATAATATAAGGTGCACCATTTTGTTTGGTCCATCGTAAAAGGTAGAACATACATGGATAGTTTGGACATCCCTATCTATTACTATTACTATTTGATTGTGAATACTCAATCAACTCATATCTTTACAATACTATTCTATGTTCCTTTTATAGACTTAAGGAACCCTAAACGCGTTAAGAGATAATACTTATCTCTTCCTAAATCAACGCTAATTGATAACTATTACTAAAATTACAAACAGACTTAACTGTCTGACCAAACAGTATTAACTTTAATACTGCCAGACTTAAGTTAAAGCTGGCAGACTTAACTTGCTCTACCAGACTTAACTTCTATACTATCAGTACTAACTATTCAGCTATCAGTACTAACTATAACTAACAGACTTAACTTTAACACTAACAGTATTAAGTCTGTTTACAATATTTTCCTAACAGTTAGTATAAAATACACTAAAAATTAACAAGTGCACACCTTGTAAAATGAAAGAAAATTATGGATGCATACCCTGACATAACTTACCATGTCAAAAGAAAAAAAATAAAAGAAGTGTCCTGGTAATTTTTACTGCCAAACCTAAAACCACTCTTGAAGAAGAAGATGGCGGTCAATATTAGGTCAAATAGTCTTTTATGATTTTATGTATACTTGTGGCCCAATTAAGATATTAAGCTTTGATATTGTTATTTGAGTCCAATATTACTCATGTCTTCTCTGAAAGCCCAACACACTCAAAATAGCCTACGCCCCTACATATATTAGTATATAAACTAAAGATGGTTACAAAAGCGACAATTTGTTATGTCGTTTTGAAAGTGGGCTACATTGGGCTGCTTTTGGTCTGGTTGTTGGCCCATTGCTGTTAACATTTTGTGCTTAAATTTTTTGAGACAATTAAGCCAACTATTTCCTAGAAGAACCACTTTTGCCTACTTGCCACCTGGACGTTTCATGCTTTATTAACCCTTAAATATAAAAAAAGACTTATTAACCCTTCTATATACTATAATAAAAAATGACCAACTCTTTAAACATAAAGAAAAAAACTTATTAATCCTTCTATATACTATAATCTAAAACATTAGAATACAAGTTTACAAAAATAATCGTTCGAATACACGAAGAAAAACTGTATTAATCCCCGCTGCAACGCGCGAGCAATAAACCCTCTTGTTAAGTCTACATAGTGTCCATTTCTTTCTTGTTTTTATTGAATTATGTTTACATTAAGTTGCATTATAATAAAGTAATTTTATTTACTAGATTCGTGTTTTAATATTATGTGAATGCGTTAAACTATATAATTCACATATATCTAATTTGAGTTGCTTTATAGTTTCTTCAATAATACAAGCAAAAACCATGATGATAAGAGTCATCAGCAAGAAAAAATAATTAAAATGTTATTTCGTTGATTTTAAACAAAAAAAATCATTTCGAAAAGTGACTATGAAGATCCGGTTGAAAAAAATTCACGAGAAAACCTGACCCAAACCCAAAGTAGGTGGATTGAATTTTTTTTTGATAGATTTATAGTGCATATCTTGTGCTTAAATCCTGGATCCGCCACTAGGTTCAACGACACAAGTATAAGTTCCAAAGAATATATTCACGTCATGAGGTTTGACGATACCCTCACCTAAGAAGTAGTCGCCCAGGAAATCTTAGCGAAACTATTAGGATTTTAGATCTAATTAACAGTTAAACATATCACGAGTACGCAGCGGAAAGATCAAACACGTATAGAACTTATAATTAACAAGGGACTGAAGATATATACCTTTAGCAAGAAACGTTAGACTGCTTATAGCAATAAACGTAACACCGTCTTTAATATACGCGTGTGTATAATACCACGCGAAACCACCAAGATCAAAAGAATGATCTCTCTAAGTATTCACACATAATACGTTCTTAGTAAACAATGTGTATGCTAGTACTAATAGTGTTTAACCAAACGATCTCTTCATCTTTGAATTAATCAACACACAAAGAACCTTCTTGATTGTAAAACCTCAACACGAAAAAACCCTAAGGGTTTGTTTGTTGGTTCATTAGACAAGGGGAAGGAGAAAACCGAATCCCTTAAGGGGTTTGAGGTTCGGTCGGCCAAGGGAAAGAGCAAGGAGAGATTTAGAGTTTTTAGGTTTCAAGTTATGATTTACAAAACACCCTAAGACCTCCTTTTATAGCCCTTACAATCTTGGTGAGAGAAAAGCAAGAAATCTCCTTCCATATGGAAGGATATATTCGGCCAACTAAAGGAGAGGGGACAAACCAAATCTTTTCCTTTTCCCGATTTTGCATATTAGTCCTCTAACCATTAACGACTAATATTTATTCTTGTTAAACTTTTAACGATCGTTTGTTTAAACATTAATTAATATATTACATTAATATATTAAATACATTGTTCTACATATTAACGTGTGCGTCCCCTTAGGCTCGAATAATTCCCGGACATATATAATTTATATTTGTTCATATTCCAACAGCTCCCACTTGGACATGTATAAATTATATAATAACATTGGTAAGCGTCTAGCAACACGCCAATGCTCCCAGAAACATCCGAGTGTGGTTTCTCAAAACACGGACAAAATGATTTATGAATTTACAATCCCTTTATTTTTGATACCGTGTTAAAAATGGATATGGATCAATGTCATTCCATTATTTAACGAGTCTGTTTCTCGTATATGTAACTAATCAAGATTACCAAAAATCAATGAGACATATCTACATGAGTTTTAGGGTACGGCCATACACACATATGATTAATTCTACGAGGGGCCTAGTGGCATCATTCTTTAACTTTTGAAGGAACAAATTCTATATTGACAACAAGTGCCTAGTCATCATGTTTTCAAAAATCACTTCTGAAATCGAGCCTTATTACTTATCATTTTTCGAGGATAACTTAGACTAGATCTAGAATGATTATACACATATGTCAATATCCACTTTGCATCTCAAGTCTAATGATATGTAAATAAAATCACTTACAAGGTTATACTTGAGACGACGATCCAAACAGTAATATCCATGTGTTGGGAAAAACCAATACTCATCATAAGATAACATGTGAGTTTGGTAGATCACAAAATCCTTAGTTACTATAATATCACCATGTCACTCAGAAATGTTCCTATAATTTAAACATTATTCCCATATTAATAATCGACAACATAGATTAATTTAAATAAAACATTATTATTCACCGATTTAAACATGCAAATATATGATACAATTTAAGATATATGTATAACAAAATACCAAGTATCATTATCATAAAATAAATGTTTAAACATCCCTTATCCAATTACTAAACACATATCTACATGAAACTACTAGCTAAACGAAGTCCCACGCTCTTAGCATGTTGAGTAAGCTTTTCTTTCGATAAAGCCTTCGTAAAAGATATGCTAGATTGTCATCTGTGTAAACTTTAAGAAATATTATTTCTATGGTAGTGTCTGGCGCCCATCTGAACCCCCGGTTCGTTGGCAAAATAAAGTGCGGCTGAATTATCGCAAAACATTCTAATAGGTTCGTTTATTGTTGGTACTATACCAAGCCCTGAAATAAACTTCCTAATCCAAACAACTTCCATCGTAGCTTCCGAAGCAGCTTCAGCTTCTGTAGCAGACCATTGCATAGGCTCGGGTTTTGCTTGGGATTAAACCCGAAACATATACAATATTAGATTAACTATCGAGCCCGATTCCTGATATTATACTATTATAACATTAACTAATTAAATAACCGAGACTCGTACACGTAATGAACGAAATTCCTGTTCGGCTCAATATTTTGAGGCTAACATTTAGTTTTTCTTAAATACTTAAGAATATTTTTCACAGCAGTCCAGTGACATTCACCAAGATTCTGTTGAAAACGGCTTGTTATATTTTGTGCGAACGCAACATCAGATCTAGTGCATCTTACAGCGTACATAATGGATCCCACAGCCGAAGCATAAGGTACATTTTGCATATGCTTCACCTCTTCAGGTGTTGAAGCACCTTGTGTTTTGTTTAAGTCAAGCCTTTCTTGCATGGGGATATAACCACGTTTGAAATTATCCATTTTATATCTCTTTAAGATCTTATCCATGTAAGCATTTTGACCGAGACCAATCAATCGCTTTGACCTATCTCTGTAGATTTTGATTCCAAGAATAAATGCTGCTTCCCCCAAATCCTTCATAGCAAAACACTTTCCAAGATAATCTTTTACACTTTGTAAACTTGAAATGTGATTTCCCATGATGATTATGTCATCAACATATAAGATGAGGAATGTAACATCACTCCTACTAGCCTTTTGATATACACATGGCTCATCAAGATTTTGAGCAAATCCAAACCTTTTGATTTCCTCATCAAATTTTTTATTCCAGCTTCTTGATGCTTGCTTAAGACCATAAATGGATCTTTGAAGCTTGCATACTTTTCTGGGATGATTAGGATCAACAAAACCTTCAGGTTGTACCATATAAATGTCTTCATCAAGATAACCATTTAAGAAAGCTGTTTTTATATCCATTTGCCATATCTCATAATCATAGTATGCCGTTATAGATATGAGAATCCTAATAGCTCTAATGTCAGTGATGGGTGAGAACGTTTCTTCATGATCAACCCCGTAGAGTTGAGTATAACCCTTTGCTACAAGACAAGCTTTATAGGTGTGTACAATACCATCCGTGTCAGTCTTTTTCTTAAAAATCCACTTACTCCCAACAGTCTTACAGCCAGGAGGAAGATCGACAAGGACCCATACCATATTGTCCATCATGGATTGTATTTTTGCATTTATAACATCGATCCACTTATTAGATTCAGAATCTAATATCGTCGCTTTATAGCTAGTGGGTTCATTAAGATCCCTTAAACTATGCTCCTCCGCCTCTACATTTAGACATAAATGATTTGGAGCTTGACGTGTCCTTTCAGACCTACGAATCGGAATCTCTTCCTCTTGAGGTGGTTCAAAACCTTCAACCTCCATAGGAATTTTGCTAGTGTTTTCAAAAGGTGATGTATCTTCATCTTGAATTTCTTCAAGATCCATGGCCCTCCCACTGACTTCTTGAGTTATGAGATTTTTCTCAAAGAACTCAGCATACCTCGCAACAACTATTTTGTTTTCAGGTGGGAAGTAAAAATAGTAACCCATTGTTTCCTTTGGGTATCCTATAAAGATACACTTAACAGATCTTTGTTGGAGTTTGTCAGGCGTATCCCGCTTTACAAGCGCCTCACATCCCCAAACCTTTAAGTAAGACATATTAGGAACTTTTTCATACCATAATTCATATAGAGTCTTATCAACCTTCTTGGTTGGAACCATATTGAGAATGCGTGTTGCAAACTCTAGAGCATAATCCTAAAAGGATAACGACAGAGTTGTAAGATTCATCATTGATCGAACCATGTCTAACAAAGTATGATTTCTCCTTTCAGATACCCCATTATGTTGTGGTGTGTAAGGAGGAGTAAGCTGTTGGACAATTCCACATGCTTTAAGATAATCTTTAAACTCTTGGCTTATGTATTCGCCACCTCGATCTGATCGAAGAGCCTTGATTGTCTTCCCGAGTTGATTTTCCACTTCATTTTTAAATACTTTGAATGTTTCAAAGACCTCATGTTTATGTTTAAGAAGATAAACATAACCATAACGACTATAATCAGCTGTGAATGTAATGAAGTAGTTAGCACATTGTCTTGACACATGTCTAAGTGGACCACACACATCAATATGTATTATTCCAAAAAGATCAGTCACCCTTTCGGGACGATGTAGAAACGATTTCCTTGTCATCTTGTCCGATAAACAAGATACACATTGATCAAATGACTCATCATCTGTTGATTTTAAAAGCCCTTCTTGTTGCAGCTTTTCAATACGTTTCTTACTTATATAAGCAAGACATCAGTGCCATAGATAAGTAGAGTCCAAGTTATGTTTGACTCTTTTAGTACTAACATTATAAATAGAATTAACATTTGGTACAAGATCATGAATATCAATTTCATAAATACCATTACTGGGAATAACATTAAAATAAAAACACATTGTTCTTAAAAACTAAAATTCCAAAATCCATAAAACACTAGACAAATCCATTTTCTACCAAACGGTGAACTAAAACAACATCTCTAGTTATAGAAGGTGCATAATGACAATTGTCTAAACAAATCACAAGGTCATTAGGCAAAACTAAGTCATAACTTCCAATAGCTTCTACTTGTGCACGAACACCATTGCCCACGTACAAATAGAGAGCTCCTTGTTTCAGCTTCCTTGCTTCTCTAAACCCCTGTTTTGTAATACAAATGTGAGTACCACAACCAGTGTCATACACCCAGGATTTATTAGGGAAAGCAAATAATTCTATTGTGAAGATACCTGAAGAACTGGCAGAACCAACTTGCTTCTTTTTCTTCAACAACTCAGCAAGATACACAGGACAATTCCTCTTCCAATGACCCACCTCCTTGCAGTGGTGGCAGGCGTCATCCTTAGCTGGGTGCTCTTTAGCAGAAGGTTTAGGGTTTTTAGGCTTAGGGATATAAACTTGTTTATCTTTTCCCTTGCCATTAGCTTTACCCTTGCCTTTAACTTTAAGCGATTTCTTATTGGCCTTCTGGATTTTACCACCTTTAATCATCATTACTTGTGGTGTTTCAGCCTTTTTAGGTAAACCCTTTTCATACTCAATGAGCATAGCATGTAGTTCACCCACTGTCTTCCCCATGTTATGCATATTGTAATTTCTTACAAAACCAGAAAAATCTTTAGTAAGGCCATTTAAGATAAGACCTACTATAAGATCCTGTGGTAGCACATAACCAAGACGTTCCAATTGATCTACATATCCTTTCATCTGGATGACATATGCAGCAACTGGTTTACCCTCCTCTTGTTTGCAAGCATGGAAAGTTTGGATTAGGTCAAACCTTTCCACTCCAGCTTGTTTTTCAAACATAGCTTTAAGCTCTTTTATCATGTCATATGGTGAGGAGTTTTCAAACTGTCTATGAAGCTCAGCAGTCATACTACCAAGTATAAGACAAGCAACCTCATTATATGCATCATAAACTGCATTCCATTCTAACAACACTTGTGCCTCGGAATTAGCAGCAGGAGCCGCGGGTAATGGCTGTTCAATGACAAACATTTTCTTTTCAACTCTCAAGACTAACTTAAGTTGACGAAACCAGTCATTGAAATTATTTCCAGAAAGTTTTTCTCTTTCAAACATCGACCTGAAAGCCGAATGGTTTATGTTTTGAACATGGTGTGTCATCTACAAAACATAGTTAAAGTTCAAGAATTAGTATTTTCGATAAAACTTTTTGAAAAAACTACCCATGTTTAATCAAATAAACAATTAATTTTCCAAAGACTAGGATCCTACTTGACGTACCACCACCACATCAGTTGATCTGCTAGTGATGGTGTACTCAAAAGGTAATTGGCGATCAATAATTGCCACCGGTGCAATTCCTAGAACATTATGGGATTTACTTTATTACAATAATTTCTAGTAAGCATGTTTCATCCCATCTATGCCTCAATCTAAGGTCTCACCCATAAACCGATTAAGTCGTCCAATAAAAAACTGTGATTATGTAACACTAACGTCTCACGAAAGTGTATAATCACCTTGGGATTACGATCTACATACGTCTCACGCATAGTAAAAAGCATCTACAAGTGTTTTTACAAATTGGATGGCAATAACTTATTTAAAAAAGGGTATAATATTTGTCGTGAGAAATATGTACGAAGAAGCATGCATACATCTTCGTATCATTGATTTTAATACAAACTTTACTCAATTAAGTTATTTATTACGGTATCACATATTTTCAATACATCTAGTGTATAAATAGTGTTACCTTTTTAAAATTGACGATTCAACGTGTTTCCAAATATAAAGAATTATATTTTTTTTTAAATTGACACTGTAGTGACATGCCATGGTTCACGGTAACTCCAATCGAAAGCATAAAGAAGCAGAGAAACAGGTCAACGCGAAGTGTATTAAAAACCTGAATTCTTTAGGAATGTTGACCACTCCGCTTTAAACTTCTCTTATAGTTTGTTCTAGTAGATGAGCTGTACTTTCTATGAGTCCATAGCGTCCAGTTTTAACCATTCAAAATAAAACTTTAATTTGGAAACACAATATGAACTATAAATAGTCGATAATAAATCTGATTTCATCATAATTAGTCATGTTTATATTTATTTTCGAAAAACTCTTTTATTTTCTCATAAGTCCAATACTTAAAATAAAACAATATAAACATAAAACTAATTCACATAATAATTTATTCAAATAATAACACTTAACAATTAAGCCGTGCAAATATTCATAATAATCATAATTATCTAATAATTAAAACATGTATGTATCCATATAAGGCTCCTTCGTCCTATAAACTCCGGCCACATTCATCGATATAATCGATTGCGTAAGCCTTATACAAATACATACCACATAGTACATAAATTAACTTTTAGGCCCCATTAAGACATGCCAAGGTCTTCCCTAGCTTTTAAAGTCGTGGATCAAAACCACATAAATTTAGTGTTCTATGTTTTAGGTCTTGATCATCATATTTGCATAATAATTTTAACAATTAACAAGATTAATATCATATATCGCCTCCACGATAAATTGCATGTATTTATCATGGATGCCAAATTAACAATTTAATCTAACATAAAACCGGATCAATTAACAATTTAAGCACATCAAGTTTTATTCATAAAATTGCACACAACCTAGAAATCGTCTAATCAATTTTAATAACCAATAAAAATTGGATCTTGATGCATAAAGATCGAATCTTGATGCATAAAACGCCCAAAGGGCTTAAAAATTAATCAAGAACCCTAATTTGTTTGTCCAATTTTATTCTTGTAATTATAAATTCATATACGATGGCTCGTGATGCCACTGTTGGGATTTTAGATCTAATTAACAGTTAAACATATCACGAGTACGCAACAAAAATATCAAACACGTATATAACTTATAATTAACAAGGGATTGAAGACATATACCTTTAGCAAGGAACGTTAGACTGCTTATAGCAATAAACGTAACACCATATTCAATTATAACGCTGTGTATAATACCACGCGAACCATCCAGATTAAAAGAATGATCTCTCTAAGTAATTCACACTACAATACGTTTCTTAAGCAAACAATGTTAAGCTAGTACTAATAGGTTTAACCAAATGAACTCTTCGTCTTTTGAATTCAATCAACACACGAATCACCTTCTGTATACAAGGGGTTGTTTGTAAAACCTCAACATTAAAATCCCTAGGGGTTTTGTTTGTTGGCTCTCGTTTTCGGACAAGGGAAGAGAGATAAACCGAATTCCCTCAAGGTGTTTGAGGTCGGTCGCCAAGGGAAAAAGCAAGGAGAGGTTTAGGGTTTTTTTAGGTTTCAAGTTATGATTTACAAAACACCCTAAGACCTTCTTTTATAGCCCTTACAATCTTGGTGAAAAAGCAAGCAATCTCCTTCCATATGGAAGGAGATATTCGGCCGGTTAGGAAAGAGGGGACAAACCAAATCTTTTCCTTTTCCTGATTTTGCATATTAGTCTTTTAACTATTAACGACTAATATTTATTCTTGTTAAACTTTTAACGATCGTTTGTTTAAACACTAATTAATATATTACATTAATATATTAAATACATTGTTCTATATATTAACGTGTGCGTCCCCTTAGGCTCGAATAATTCCTGGACATATATAATTTATATTTGTTCATATTCCAACAACTTTTTGGGCTTAATTAGGGACTTTGGCTCATCAAAGGAGTGTTATAGTAAATGATAATTTTATCTATATTTATAACCCAGATGGTATTTTCATATACACTTACATGTTTTCTTTGATTATTTTACTAGCATAAGCTGATACAAACACTTGAGCTTGCTTTGACAAGTTAGGATGAACACTCACATGACTCACAGCGGATAACCCTAATGGTATTTTCAGATACGTTTACATGTCTTTTTTGGTTCTTAGCATATAGCATACGCTAATACAAAAACGTAAGCTTATGTGATTATATTAACAAGTTAGGATGAACACTCAAATGACTTACAAGCTGCTTAAAACATAAGCTTAAGCTTAGTTATATATACTGAATGGGACTGCCGGTCACTATTGTGAGCTGATTTTGTACGTCGGGGTTTTATTTTCACACCGCGGATGCATCTTTCCCGTGCAGTTCTAAAAAGTCTTACCAAACCATTGTGTTCATCTAGGACATGTATTAGACCTTGCATAATTTCTGGGTTGATCGCACTTTCACCAACCCCGTTAAAATGCTGCATTCTGTTTCTTACTTCGTTATGTGTGTCGTTATAATATATATATATATATATATATATATATATATATATATATATATATATATATATATATATATATATATATTTTTATTATTTATATATATATATTATATTATAGGTTGCAAAAAATGCGGATGGTTACCTTCTTCCGGGCAAAGAGATCTGATCCAATGATAGATTTTACTAGATATTTTTAAAACATAAGGTCCTCTGTCTTTGTTTACCGAGTTATCTACCTTCGCCTCAAACAACGTCATTGCAAACATCTGATTATAAGCTCGAATGTGCTCCATAAAATGGGTGTTTCTTAGGAGTTGCTGGATGAAGACGGGGGGATCAAGCGATGGCGGCATATAAATTTGTCCTCCTCCACAACATAAATGGATTCAGCTTGCCTAGTGTATGCAGCGCCTTTGAGTCGCTTGTTGTACCAAAATAAACAACCACAATGACGAAAATGCTGATAACATTTCCCTAAGTCCATGTAAGACGGACCATCATCTGGAACAACAATCAAACATATCAGAAAGAGATTATGGATACGTGTACGATATGTAATATTTATATGAAAAAAGGAGAAAACAGGTAAAGAACAAATAAAAAAACTAACGTAAAGATTTTACCTTGAATACTCTGCAAAATTTGAGTTTAGGGCTCGATTGTTTTGTGTATTCTTCCTTTGGCGTGCGTTGGTAGTTGAGCGTCCACGCGTGGAGGATACCTTCTCTGGACCCGCAATTACTAAAGATCGTGTTTTCTTTATTATCAAAGAGTCGGCAATTGAGCGCTCACGCGTGTGTTTCTGCTTGGTGTTTGGGAATCTGGTGATCGATGGTCTAATAATTGCATTTTTTATATCATGACACAAATAGGCATGGTTCAATGTTGGCAACAACGTTTGGCAAGCGACGTTGGTTAAAATGTCTGCGAAGTCATCAAATGATAAAAGTCAGTGCAAAGTTGCAAACAATGGGTCATTCAAAAACGGAATGCTAATTTGACGTAAAAGGTGTTAGGCAGAGCAAATCACCTTCACTGTAAGGAAGGTTGGTATTGATACGTGGATATTTTGCAGGCCCGTAACCACGATTCACGGTTTCCTGAACGGTGTTCGAAAAGAATATGAGCGCAGGTCTAATTATGCAGTCTTTACAATCTAGACACATATAGGCGTGATTGAACGTGGTTAACGACGTCTGGCAAACAACAGTATATGGAATATCTGAAAATACATAAAATAAATAAGGTTAGTGCAAAACAACAAAGAAAAACCTTCTAAATTTTTAAAAAGTATGTTAATACTCCATTTTTTATCAAGTTTGTCTGCTTCCTTTATTTGGTTTATTTTTCTCTAAATATCAGGAAAAGCAACATGGATGGCAAATTATTTTGGATGAGTGGTCTATCTTCCATGTGACATAAGAATGCCACTTGTAAGTATCAAACTACATGAGTTGTACCCTTGCAAACACATCAAGTATTCAAATCCTTTATATAGTCCAATGTTATGTTAACTACCTATCACATAACCTTTGTCTCTTTAAAGTAGTTTTTTCCAGCAATACGAGTAACACACAATTGCCATAATTTCAAGAGCTGACACGCTTGCTGATTCACAGGATATTAAGGATCAGCTGTCGGTAATATTTCGTAGAGAAGTTTTTGAGGATTCACAGAAGATGAGAGACTATTATAGATTGTCTAATGAGATCACAGAGGCTGTAAGGATGAGGGATGAATATATGAAGGAGCTTCAAATGATACCGCGGTCTGACACAGTTGGTGAAAGTGTTGAAATATTAAGGCGTATGTAGGTTGACGATACGGAGGCGGCTTCTCGTTTGATGTTGATGGCCACAAAAATGCAGATCAAAGTACGCGAAAAGAATAATTTCATAGCAAGATTGAGGCTTTTGTTAGAAACACACGAATGTAGTAAGTGGTCCGAACAAATCTGTTATTATATATGTGGCTTAAGTTAAGCGTATGTTAAATGTTTGTGTAAACTGTTGGCGTAGAAGTTTTTATAAAGCGGCTGACCGAAGTTGGGTTGTATGTAACTATGTGATGTGTTGTAATAAAATAAAAAATAGTTTTTTTAACTCACTGACAACAAAAGTTACAACAAAAAATAAAAGATGTATCAATACATCACCTGTGTGCTTTAAGTTCTTCGTTGTGTTATTGCTAATAATCCCTTCCGATGCAGCTTTAGGAACATTAGATACGGGCACATCAACTGTGTAAACTGAACCACGATTCCCGCTATCAACAGCGGCAAGAGGACGACTACAACTGGCTAAAACAGTATAAAAAGAGCATCAGAGAAAGCACGTATAACAATACCTAAACTACACGTACGAACATAAGTAAATATGCATAACTGTCTGAGACATATATTCTGCCCGATCGCTGGTAGCACGCACATTTCTAAAACGATCAAAAACCCTGGAAACAGGAACGCAGTTTCTGTCCGCATTGTTACGGACGTCAACAACAGCAACCGTTTGAATCCGTGACTCAACTGTCGGAGGAAACCTATTATCACTGGCAGCCGCCGCTGAGAAACAGGGTAACAGACACATCCTCACATTTCGACTAACACCAATATTTTGATCATGAAGACCTTCTTCAAATGGAGGTGTAAATTCTCGTCGGACAACGGCTAATACAGAGGTCTCTTCAGCAGGGGGTACGCCAAACTGCTGGACCAAGGTCGTCTCGATATCAACATTCGGGCCACATACATCAGCTAGCCAATTCAAATAGGATAAACATGAAAACCAGAAAATAATAAGTGGGCAACATTAATAAGAGCTAAAAAACAGCCCCATACCTGGAGTGGTACAGTCCATCTCATATGTAAATTGATTGCCTTCTTTTTTTCTGCCGATGGTATGAGCAAACACCAACTACGCAAGTCTTCCAAAAAGAAAACGACATTCTGACCAGGGTTTCCTGGCAAGTGTGACAAACCTAAAGTTACATAATACGCCTAATACACCGAAAGCGACTGTACCAAGCCGCCCACCCAACAAAGGCAACAATTAAACCGACTAAACCAAGGCTACAACTAAAGTGAAACCTAATGGGCAAATAAGAAACTAAATCCTGATAGCCCTATGTATGACCAAACAAAAGCAACAACTTAAGTAACACATTATTTAATGCAAGCAGCAACAAACCAAGGCTACAACTAAAGTGAGACCTAAGGGGCAAACAAGAAACTAAAGCCTGATAACCCAATGTATGACCAAACGAAAGCAATAACTTAAGTAACGACCTATTTAATGCAAGCAGCAACAAATATAATGGTAAAACCCAGGAAGCAGAAGCACCAGCAAGAAGACACATATTACAAATACTAATCCTCATCAAGAACCACAAACTAAACCTAAACTTAAGTAACACATTATTTAAGGCAAGCAACAACTATAGTAGTCAAACATAAGGACTGATCAATAACTACACCACAAATAAATATTTTAAACATCATTAACCTGTCTATCCAACTAAAGATCAAGTTTGAAAAAAAAATTAAAATAAAAAAATAAAAAAAACACATCATATATACCATCAAAGGATATGGATTCCAGATGACACTCATGCAGCATGAGAAGAAGCCATCTGAATTCCATATAAGAGATCTGAGAGAGATATGAGACAGTGGCGGGAGAGTATCGGGTTTTAGCGAGAAAAAAAAATAACATCGGGTCGAGTGGTTTAAGAACGGGTCGACCCACGAAGCATATTAATGTGGCATGAAAACCAATTTCTGCCTTTTAATATATATTTATAATTTTGTTAAAAAAATTAATTTTTTAATAAGTGCACGTGGTGTAAAAAAGTTATGCATGTAATATCCCTCATAGGTTTGTGTTATAGTTCTATCCCTTAGAAAATTGTTTTAGTTCTATCCCTCATAGCTTTAGACAATTGTTTTGATACCACAAACATGTGCATGCTCGGTTTATGAGAAAGATAGGTTAAGATGGAGATTTTGAGTGAGCAAATGTTCATTTTAAAACATCTAAAATACAAACTTCTTAAGATTTTAGTTAAATATATAATAAAGAGTATATGTAATGGTCATCACCACCGGTCGCATTACACTCTCAAGTAGGGTTGAGCAAATCAATCGAAACCCAAATTGACCGAGAAACCGAGCCGAACTAGGCTGAACCGATCAGACCTAATTCGGTTCAATTTTATATAATTATGGTTTTCGGTTTCGATTTTTCCGGTTCGGGTCGGTTCATGTCAAAGTAAAACAAAATACACATGAGCTAACTAAATCAGTTTCGCTCTCATAACTTCGGTTCGGGTTTAACCCATTGCCCAGCCCTACCGGTTCCTCATCTTTTGCAATGGTTTTTTTAACGGCGGATTTATTAGAAACTAGCAAGTTGCTAGAAAAGAATTACAAGTAAATGGTACAAGGATTTTTCATCCAAGTAACCCAATTTAGTTTAGAATTACAACGATTAGAATACCAATTAAAAGAAATTTGAACCAAGTCATTAAAAAGAAGCTCCCTACGTGGATTCGTAGCATCTAAAAGTAGGGGTGGGAATCGAGTCGTGTTCGTGTTGACCTGTTTGGGTTCGCGGGTTGGCGGGTTATTATAGCGTCTACCCAAACACGACCCATTTATTAATCGTTTCAAGAAACTCAACCCTAACCCATACCCGCATAACACACGTAACCCATTTGTGACCCGTTTAACCTGTTTAAGTGAATAAGATTGGTGGTTTGTCGAATTAACTAATTTAAATGCAAAAAATAATATAAGGATGTAAAAAACGATAAACATACCATACACATAATTAGGCGACAATTTCAATGATATGAGTTATAATCTTTATTCATTTCTATTAACTACATAACAAAATACATCTAATCTAAATCGAACATAAAATTTAAGTTATATATTTTATTGAGTAAATTGCAAAAATGGTCCTTGTGGTTTGCCCAAATTGCAGATTTGGTCCGTCAAATTTCGAAATTGCAAAAAACGTCTTTATTTTCAAGGTTTGGTTTCACTTTTGGTCCTTGGTCGACTTGAAATGACTAAAATACCCCTATGCAAATTGGCCAAACCACAAGGACCATTTTTGCAACAATAAAAAAAAATTAAAAATTAAAAAAAAATCTGTAAGAATTTTTTTTTTTATTTCGGTTTCAGTTTACGAGCAATAATAAAAAATATATTAAAATTTTTTTATTTCGGTTTAAGTTTAAGAGCAATATTTAAAAAAAATTCAAAAAATTTAATTTTTTTTATTTCGGTTTCAGTTTACGAGCAATAATAAAAAAAAATTTAATTTTTTTATTTCGGTTTAAGTTTACGAGCAATAATAAAAAAAATTAATTATTTATTTATTTATTTCGGTTTCAGTTTACAAGCAATAATAAAAAAAAATTTTAAAAATTATTAATTTTTTTTCGGTTTCAGTTTACAAGCAATAATAAAAAAATATTTTAAAAAAAAAAAATTTTTTTTATGTCGGTTTCAGTTTACGAGCAATAATAAAATAAAAATTAAAACTTTAAAAATTTGTCTATTTCGGTTTCAGTTTACGAGCAATAATAAAAAAAAAATTTAAAAATTATACAAATTTTTAAAATTTAATTATTTTTTTATTATTGCTCGTAAACTGAAACCGAAATAAAAAAAATAATTTTTTTAATTCTTTTTATTATTGCTCGTAAACTGAAACAAAAATTAAAAAAATCAAATTTAATTTTTTAAACTGAAACCGAAACAATTTTTTTTTTATTATTGCTCGTAAACTGAAACCCAAATTTTTTTATTTTTTTTAATTATCCCTTGTAAACTGAATCCGATTTAAAAAAATTATTTTTTTAATTATTGCTCATAAACTGAAACCGAAATAAAAAAATTAAAAAAAATTTCTTACAGTTTTTTGTTTTAGTTTTTATTTTTTTTATTATTGCAAAAATGGTCCTTATGGTTTGGCCAAATTGCAGAGGGGTATTTTAATCATTTCAAGTCGACCAATGACCAAAAGTGGAACCAAACCTTCAAAATAAGGACTTTTTTTTGCAATTTCGAAATTTAACGGACCAAATCTGCATCTTGGCCAAACCACAAGGACCATTTTTGCCATTTACTCTATTTTATTTTTAGAGGCTTATATATACTTAAACGGGTTCACGTGTTGACCTGTTTAATACTTACTCAACCCAAACACGACCCATTTATTAAACGGGTTATACGGGCTGACATGTTTTTGACCCAAACCTGTTTATCCTCAACCTAAACATGTTTAACTTCGTATCGGGTTTGTGTCGTGTCAAAAATTGCCACCCCTACCAAAAAGCAACTGATTCCTAAAGCTCCAAATTAACCACCACTTCACATAACAAATACCTTCCAAGATCTCTTTCAGCCGCTTAGAAAGCCGAGAGAAATTAAGTCATAGAAGCCAATCATCACAAGAGGCTAAATCAATGTCCTCGCGCTTCCACCAACGCATAAGTTTCCTTCATAAATGAAGAGCCATTGGACAGGAAAAGAAGATATGAGAAGCGGATTCGACAGAGGCATGGCAAAGAAGGCAAACAATAGTCGAAATATCAATACCTTTAAGGGAAAGATTCAACCGAGTAGGCAACTTATCCAAACGAACTCTCCAAGCAAACACATTAATCTTAATGGGCATGACTTTTACCCACCGTGTGACAACTTCCTCATTTGGAAGAATCGAATTATCAATAAGCTGACGAACATATTTAACAGAAAACTCTCCTGTAGTTTCTAACGACCAGACCCAACGATCGAGGATATTTATCAATATTAGACCATCCATGCGGGATAAAAGAAAACCGAGTTGTTCTTCCTTAGCACCACCTCTAGGAGGTCGACGAAAAGTATCAACCATGAAAGCATGATTAAGTTTTTCGACAACTGTTATGTGCTTGTTGTTATCCAAAGCATAAAGTCTCAGGAATTTATACTTTAACGCCAAATCATCTAACCAAGGATCCTCTCATTACAAGATGTTTAACCCGTTGCCTACCTTTTTACGAATTAAATCTAAAAGATTAATGCTTTTTTTGCAATGGTTTGTTAATAATTACAATATATGTTTGATGGTCTGCTAAACTGTGATATGACACTAACGTTAATGTGGTAAGTTTGATTATCATTACCTCTAATCTAATGAGTATTTTGGTTTAGAAATTGAAAAAAAAAATACTTGCCATATATTTTAAAAAGAGTTAAGTACATTTTTGGTCCTTGTGGTTTGGTGCATTTTCTCACTTTTGGTCCAAACATAAAAAAATGTTTGGTTTTGGTCAAAAACACATAGTTTCGTTCCATTTTTGGTCTAAAAGACATAGTTTCGTTACACTTTTGGTCCAAAAGACATAGTTTCGTTTCACTTTTAGTCCAAAAATTTTAGTGCAAATTCACAGGATTGGACTGACCCAATGAACATTACACTTAGATCGAAACTAGAGCACTACTTATAAGAAATTGAACTACATCATCGAATATAAAGAGCACGCCTTGGTTGTGAATCCCAAAGAGCAAATTGATTCTGGAAGCGCCAAATTAACCACAATCAACGTAACAAATACCTTCAAGAACACCTTCAATTGCTTCTGTAAACGAATTTTGACAATCCAGATGAGCACTGGGTTTTATGGAATTAAAAAGCCACATCTTTGTTCCCACCTAATCAAAAATTTCTCAAACTTTGGCGAGCCTAAGGGACAAGCGAAAAAAATATGGATGTAGATTCCACAGCTTCCGAATTACAAAGGGGACAAAGCTAATTGATGGATATGCATTACTCTTGAGCAGCTTTGGGACAGTTTTGGGGATATATGCTTGATTCGGTGGTTTTTTCTTATTGGTGCTATTGTTGATGTTTTTAGCTAGTTTGGTTGTTGTGTGGCATGTCACTCTTGACTTAGGGATGTTCAAACGTCGTGCTTGAGGTTTATGTGGTATTTTAGCCACATTCCATTGTACTTAACGTTTCTTTGGTGTGATTTATATATTTTACTGGAGAATTATTCTTTACCAAAAAAAAACATAAAAAACGATATTTTTAAACTTAAAAATATCAACAAAAAAAAACTTAACGATATAGTAGAGTACAAGCATAGTTGCCCGCGCGCTGCTGCGGGGCGGTGTTTCTTTTATTACAGATGTGGGTGTTTTTTTTTTAAATTTGTATGGTAAGATTTTAAAGTTTTATAAGTGTGGTTTGCGTGTGCTAATTTTTAAAAAATTATGTGGTTAAAGGTTGTTTTTTTGGGTATTTGGGTTCTTTTTAATATAATTTTATAAGATTTGGGTAAATATGTGTTAACCATGATTGCCCGCGCGTTGATGCGGGCCGCTAATTTTTTTTTTTTTTTTTGTATTTTGTGCGGTTTTATTTTTCCGGTCTCATGTTTAATATTATTTTTTTATATGGGTTTATGTGTTGGGCGTCATGTCGTGGGTATTTTTTGATCTGAATAAGTCAATACTTTTGTAATTTTTTTTCTTATTTTTGTGCAATAGTTTCTTTTTTTTATATGGGCTTATGTGTTTGGTCTCATGTCGCGGACCGAACAAACAAAGAAAATACAAACAAGGCTTACAGAATATAAAGTGACATAAAGATGTAACATGATATCCACGACTAGAGTAGTTGTGACAGTCCACTCGATCAAACGAGATATATATATATATATATATATATAAATAATATATATATATATATATAAATAATAATCTATATATATATATAAATAAATATATATATATATATTATCAAGCACTGTGCAAACATGGCTTGACGCATGAACCAAGTTTAACAATTAAATTGATGTGACATATATAGAGATGTAGAAAACCCTAACCCTAGCTATTGGTCAATTACAATTACCCCCGAAGCTATTGGTCAAGGGCCTAAAACACTATTAGGAGCCGAGGCCATAATTCTGGCTCCCGTCCAAGTAAGGCTATGCTCCTGAAGACACATGGAGGGTAGGCGTTGTCAACTAGGCTCCATCAGTTAGGCTACATCATTGTTCTTCTGCTCCACTTTGGGTGTAGGATCCCAAAAAAAACTATGTGTACGCATAGCCTAAACCTTGGAGCCTCTGCCCCAAGATATCACTATATCTTGGAGCCTCCTGTCGGAGCCTATATCAATCTCAACAACTCAATGAAATACATGTGAGACCTCTTTTACATTATAAAGGGCTCTTCAACAAGACTTCTTTACAATCCCAACAACATCTAGCTGTGCTCATTTGACTTGTTTGGTTAGAACCATCAAATGAAATCAGGTGAAAAAGATTGCCTTTTGGTTCCTAAAATATGGAGTATACGTATAAATTAAGAGAACAAGTACATAACAAAACCAACTACTGTAAATTATATTTCAGATGGACTGGTTTTAGTTCAGGTTTCTCACGTAACCAAACCAATCATATGGGAAAGTATTTTAACAATCGATTCTCACAAACAACCAGTGATTGCTGAAAATGTATTCCATTGTGAAACTGGATAGTTTACAATATAACTCAATATTGTCTTGTGTTATAGTACATGCTTATTTGCGCTATTGTTACAGCCATTTTTGTAACGTAGAAGTCGCAACTACATATATGTATAAGCAAATGTTTACTTTCTATCCATATATTTTCTAGCTATCTTTTATTTGATAGATATATAAATCTCTTATGTTCCTTTTAGGTTCAACAGATCACATGGACTGCTCAATTCCTCCAAAGGGACTTCTCCTGGTGACGCATGAACCGAATTCTGTAAACACAGCACCAGGTCCTCACAGTAGAGGAAGTACATTAAAAGCATTTTCTGTCGGGGACAAGGAGGTGGATCTCCTTCTTCCTGGAACGGCAAGGTATTGGAACCGCTCAACAATGATTACTTATATTTATGATAATTATTCCTTAAAACTTACACTTTCTTGATAGGTGGTAGAATTAACCGTTAAAACTTTAAAAGTAGCTAAAAACAATACTCCTGGGCTCAAAGTCGCATACCAAG
Organism: Tanacetum coccineum; assembly: GCA_026074375.1. Classification (NCBI taxonomy): domain Eukaryota; kingdom Viridiplantae; phylum Streptophyta; class Magnoliopsida; order Asterales; family Asteraceae; genus Tanacetum; species Tanacetum coccineum. The sequence goes on along the minus strand of BQNB010014040.1, from coordinate 10,954 downwards.
TATGCTCGCAAATGCTTAAATTTAACTGTTCATAAGACATATTCATAATACCCTCTAAGTTTGATTTAGTAAATCTTATTAAATGTTACATTATTATGTTAGCGACCAAAAAATATCAATACATACTAATTTAATATTTATGTGACTGAAAATAAATTAAATAAAATAATTATGAAAAGTTAACCGTTAACAAGATCTATCTCTATATTACTAACTATTGGATTCTTATACTATAAGCTTTTCACTTACCGGTATGTGAGTAACCCATTAACAAGATGTTGTTGGTTCAAAATTTATTGAAAACATATGTGTGATAAGTGGAGCAAGTTGTACAAATGTGTCGTTCAAAGAAAAAAAAACATTAGCTAGCTACAACGCACACAAAAATTGGTAGGCGAACCCAGCTCACCCATTTCGACCTGTTGCCCGACCAACCCACTTTTCTCCCTCTAGATATGGTCTTCGTTTGTTTTGTGTCGATATTACAAACTCCAACAAAAGTACATAACTATTATTCTGTGTTAAGATTGTCCAAAAACTTGTAAGTATATGAAGCATTATATACTCGTCAAGCATTTCTATAAGACTAAACCAGTTAGCAACTTAGCATTAAGCTATTACCCTACAAAATATTGTTCACATTATTGACTTTATAAATCAACATGTAAACGAAGTTGACATAGGGTTAAGCTATACGGACCAATGGACAATAAACCCAATCGTGTGTTTACAGTTTGGCTTTATTGTATTCGATAGTAAATGATAGCACCTTCATAATATTAACCACTTTACAAGGGATAGTAACATGCGACAGTTTCACGCTTGACATGATTATTGTTACTAACTATTCATTTGAATACAACTTCCAGGTTACGGGTACAGTTAGGCGTGAACATGCCAGCTCAAGCAAACCGTAAAGTCTCCTCACAATATAATTCAACTTTAGCTTCAACTTCAACTGAAGCCGAACTTTTTGAGGTGTACGATGTTGTTCTCTATCTCGGGGTAATTGATATACTACAAGGATACAACACAAGAAAGAAGATAGAGCAGGCATATAAATCCACGCGACACGATCCCATGTCTATATCTGTTGCTGATCCTAATTTTTTATTCGAAACGTTGTCTATAATTTCCCCTTGAGAAAGGATTTCCCTTCCCGATACCTAAATATTTTTGCATGAACAAGCCACATGAAGCTAATATGTAGTTCGATATGAATAATTAAAATTTTTGCAGTTTGAATAAGAAGATTACGTTAATTAATATTAATTTATAGGAAATGAAACTAGGAGGAAATACAAGTAATGATATGGCCGGGTTATTTCGTTAATTTTATGAAAGATAGTGACGAGAGAGAGAGAGATAATATTATTATTATTATTATATTTAAATAATTATGAGTAAATCATACGGATTGTATTTGTGGTTTGTCTAAAATTGCACTTATCTATGATAGTCTCATATTGTATCTGTCGATTTTGATTTTGCAAAGATTACACTCATAATCCTTGAAACTAACCCACATTAATCAAAGTCATTAAAAACCCTCATGTGACTTACGGGGGCACGTTTATTTTTTTAACCTCAAGCACAATTAAAAAAAAATATTACTTATGTAAAAATGATATCAAAGATCAAACAAACCACAATTATAACACAAGATTACTTAACCAACCTTCTCTTTTTATTATTTTGATCTAAAACACCTAACAGGAGATAGTTCTCAAACAAGTTCAACCAAACATACACAAGAAACAATAGTCCTCTTAACGGATGCTATTGAACCTCACTACAAACTCTCAATCACACAAGACAATACTAACTTAATCAAATAAAAAGATTGATTCAGTTTTACAAAGAAATACAAGTAAAGATTCAAATAAAGAGATTGAATCAATACAAATACAAAAGAACGTTTGAGAGAGATAATCAAGACTGATGAAAACAAAGACGGTGAAAAGATATCAAACCCTACCTCCAGCTTCTCCTTATATAGCCACAACACTTCCACTTTAGCCCTTGATGTTAGGAACTTGACACTTTCAGCTTCTAACTCTAGAATCAGCACTTCACAATTTTAATCCATGCATGTATTAAACTTAGAAAAGAGATAAGTTTGAATATTCGGGCCAAATTTTACATAGAAAAAGAAACCGACTTTGGACTTTCAAATACTTGTAACACGAGGCATGCAGAGCCGTGCGATGCACACGGATTATATCTAATGTGTTTTAGAATTGTTGTGTGTAATTGTTGTTGGCGTTTTTGGCATAGTCTTATTGGTCATTAGAGTTTTGGTGTTGTGGTTATTAGGGGTGTTCGCGGGGCGGTTCGGTTCGGTTAGTTGAAAGATTTAAACTATCCGTCGCGGGGCGGGTAATTAATTTTACTATCCGTCGCCGAACCGTACTAGGCGGGTAACCGGACATGCGGGTACCCGAAGTGAGCGGTTACCCGCGGTTCGGGTCACGGTTAACCGTTTTTGACGTTTAATAGAGTTTAACCGTATAAAAAATAACATAGTCTAGAACATAAAATGTATTTCTAGTAAAATTAAATGACGTTGAATTTAAAAGTCATATAAAACTTAAGTATTTCGTTACAATAATTGCATTCAAATATTCATATATAACGTATTAACAAAAAAATATTACTCAACGTTATAGATTACGATCACATTAATCAATTTTCACACATAGATTTTTACAAATGTTTACTTTACGAGCGAAAAAGTCGTTATACAATAAAAGTATTGCAATAATCGGTTAATACTTGTACAATTATTTGAATATTAGTTAGAAAATAATTATGTATAATATGCACGGTTCGGTTCGGTTAACCGCGGATATCTAAAAGTAAAAACCGAAACCGAACCATTATAAGCGGGTTTTTTCGGTTTCGGTTTTTTTCGGTTTCGGTTTCGGGTTTTTTCGGTTTCGGATTGAGCGGTTCGGCTCGGTTCGTCGGTTTCACGGTTTTTTTGAACACCCCTAGTTGCTGCGGGGCATTATTTTTTTTCGTGCTGGTTTATTTTTTCGGTCTCATGTTTAATAATTTATTTTTTTCTTATATAGGGCTTATGTGTTGGGTCTCATGTTTAAATGTTTGTTTTTTTGGCTATTTGGGTTTTTTTTAATATAATTTTATGACATTTGGGTAAATATGTGTTAAGCATGATTGGCCGTGCGTTGATGCGGGGCGTTAACTTTTTTTATTTTGTGCGAGTTTATTTTTCCGGTCTCATGTTTAATAGTTTTTTTTTTATATGAGCTTATATGTTGGGCGTCATGTCGTAAGTATTTTTTGATCTGAATAAATCAGTACTTTTGTTATTTTTTTTCATATTTTGTGCCGAGCAAAATTTTTTTTTTAATATTATTTTGTGCGGGTTCATTTTTCTGGTCTCATGTTTAATAGTTTGTTTTTTTATATGGGCTTATGTGTTGGGCCTCATGTCACAGATATTTTTTGATCTGAATAAGTAAGTACATTTATAATTTTTTTTCCTATTTTGTGCCGAGTGGATTTTTTTAAGTTGCCTAGTTAAAGAGGAAAAAAAAGTCAAATGGGCATTTTATTTATTTATTTTGTGCGGGTTCATTTTTTCGGTTTCATGTTTAATAGTTTGTTTTTTTATATGGGCTTATGTGTTGGGCCTCATGTCACAAATATTTTTTGATCTGAATAAATAAGTACATTTATAAAAAAAATTCCTATTTTGTGTCGAGTGGATTTTTTTTAAGTTACCTAGTTAAAGAGAAAAAAAAGAGTCAAATGGGGGCTGGCCCAAAGTGAGAGCCCAATGGACCGAGCACTGTAGCACCACTGTAGCAAAGCATGCCAAAACGACAGCGTTTTAACCCATTCATAGTAAATACTAGTGAATTCTGTTTGGCCGTGAGTTTGAAATTAGTAGTAACACTTTAACAATTACATCAATAATTACATCAATCCTCATAACATGATTAAATGTTAAAGTAATAATTTCGGCCATATGAATTAAACAGATAATATCTCACAAGTATATGGACGACCACCAAATGTAACATGTTTGCACTAAATGAGTTTAAATGAAATTATAAAAGTAAATACTTCACAGCATACTGAATTGGCCCACATTATAACAATTCTGATTATTACCTAAAACTAATACCTATCCCATCCTTACATCTAGTCCTCTAGTATTGTTTTAGCTCTCATCCCATCACCTATATACCATAACTTTTGTACAAAAAGTCATATTGTCATGACTTGCATTTTACATTTTTCCATTAGTCAAAACTCAATACCTACTCCTTTGTACTGTCCTCATACTTTCTGATTCTCTAACATGTCTACTCCTGATTATCATCATCACCACTCATGTCATTTCATTCCATCATAAATGTCATTCATTTATTTTCCAAATTTTCTTTTCAAAGTTCATACTTTTACTTGGCACATAATTATAAACCATGATCTTTTGTTTCTTCTGTGACACTAACTGATTTTTGTAAACTTACTTCATATTCTCATGTCAAAATCTATTTAAAAGAAGTTTAATAAATAAAAAGCGATATCTCCTTTTGTTATTTTGTATATCATTTAACCAAGTTATTTAAGCAAGTCTCAAGTTTCAATATCCATCATCGAAAGAGCAATTTCCATATATAAATATTGCCAATAGATTTTATGCTTTTTTAACCATTCAAAGTTCAAACCTCTTTTCTAACTCACATACATATTAACTAAACATGTATCCATATACAAAACAAAGAAATTCAAAAGATATAGTGGAGAATGAATCAATAATTACAATCTTGGTTCTTTTGAGAAGAAACTAAAAAAGTGACAGACTTTTCAATGATGTTGATAATCGAATGTGTCTAAATTTAGATAGAAATTTACGAAGCGCTATATTATTTGTTACCGAATATTTCCTCAATACACCATCTTCAAGGGAAACCGTCATAAACTATAAACACGATATGAATGAAATAAAAATCAGAATTTACAAACACAAAAGTAACAAAATTATAAGCATACCCAAAAGTTACCTTCACAGGTTCATCATCAATCTTCATGTCTTCATCTATCCAACTTCCAACCTTCGTCATCCATTCGATATAATCATTCCACTGCCGATTAACCACAACACCACAAAAACAAATAAAACCATAAACTAACAAAGTTTAATACATATGAAAACAAACTAACAAAACCCAGCAAACAAAATACCCACCGGTCTAACTAAAAAATACAAACAAACACACATCTAGATGCATACACCAACAATCTCAAGAACCCAAAAATAAAAACAACAAAACTTACCAGGTAGTTATATTCATCTCCATAAGCTCATCATCAAAAATAAAAAAACTCACTTTCCACCTTATTTTAAAAAATTAAATATCTCACACACTGTTAATCGTTACGCAAAACAAAATATATCACCGCGACGAGAATTAAATTATCTTTCTATAGAGGGGCGACACTATGTACTTTCGACGAACTTTTTTTTATGATTTTATGAAGTCATATACGTTTTTGAAGTTCATATACGAATTTTATGCTTCTTATATGATTTATGAATCCATATATGATTTTATGAAATCATATATGATTAGTTATACAAATCATATATGATACGTTATACAAATCATATATGATTCGTAAGTAGATCTAAAAGATAAGAGAGATGGAGAGAGGAACACCTGCAAAAAGTTTATATATATTATACAAAATATATAATGTTAAACATATTGTAACAACAAATTTATAAATATAGAAATTACCATAAAGCTTGAGAAAACTACAAACCATCCACATCTTTCAACCTTCAAACCTCTATCAAGATTCATGATGATGCTCTTGTATCTTCATGTCCTACATTAATAAATACTTGTATAAATAGTTTCTTGTGTTACTCATCCATATCTTTAACAATAGGAGAAGAAACACAGAACAAATGCGCCACCCAAATCACAAAAAATGCATAATCTTACCATAAGAAGAAACACACAACACAAATCTCCCATCAAGAAAGATGCACCACGTACGCCGCCGTTACCTCGATCTACTTAAAACTGTAGTTAAAGAGATCATCCTACACAAATCAGCCACAAGTAAGTTTAAATATATGATCATAAGTATAAAAATAAGCGAGGAAACGAAATATGTCTTCACCGTTGTCGAAAAAGGACGTCGCCGGAAAATGACAACTATCGAGAGCATAGTCGAATGTTTGAGAGAGAATGAAAAAGAAAATGGATGGGTAAATGAAAGAGGGAGTTCTGAAAGGAAGCTAGTTAGTCAAAGAAAAAGAGAAGGTCGGGTTGATGTCACAGTAGCCAACTATTCCCATCACACGTGTCTTTAATTTGGGGTCTCACAGTAATAAAGGGGGTTTGGTTTATAATATAGGTATATATATATATTTATATATAGTGTTGGGTTCTTTTCAGAACAAATAAATGTACAGAACTGCGAGAACCAATCTCATGCGTTAATAATTTGATCAATGGTCCAAGTTAGTTATGGCATAAATGTAATCAAATGAAATCATATGTAATATTCTATAACTGGACGTAAGGTATTATTGGTAATTTGCAACAACTTAAAAATCATGCCTCATTGAAAAGGAAAATTGTCGCAGGGCATCAATCAGTTACAACCTCTAACCCTCTCTCCCTCTTTCTAGTAGAACGGCGGCCACTCTTCTATTTTCTCTGAGCAGTAAGAAAATGATAAACATCAACATATGCAGATGTTAATCATCTAGGATAACAAAGGTAAAGATTTTTTGTTTAAAGTGTTTTTTTTAATATTAATTTTTTTTAATTGGTATCTAATTGGTTTTTTTATACATCCATAGATCTGTGTTTTTCATCTAGCATAGCAAAGGTAATTTTTTATTTTTTAAAAGGATGGACATCAACATTTCCTAGTTCTTTTATTACGAATGTTGTTTTGGTTTGCGAAGTTTCATAAGAACCTCTCATACTGAACCCATTCGAATTGATTTTTTCTTCTTAAAAATAAAAGATCAAATCGAAGATTAAGGGTTTACGCAGCCCATTTTAAACGAATATACGTGGACCTCACTTTTTATAATGAAACGTGTACAAATTTTTGATGAAGAAATGTTTACTTGTTGGTTTTAAAGAAAATTGTATGTAATTAATAGTTTGTATTCATGGTAGTAAAGTGTTTGTCTAATTTAAATAAAATAAAATAAAAACTAATTGGGCCAGCCCAAAATTTTAGGCTAAATTTACTGGCCCAGCACTGTAGCACTGTAGCTACAGTGCTTCGATGAACAGTAAGTCAACCCTTCTCTATTGATTATATATATAATGTATTTGGTTTGGTTATTGTTTGCTTTTATCAGTTAATGAATTTCGGATCATAGCATGCCAATAAATTAAATGTACATATGCAAGTTGTTATACATAATCTGATATATAGTTAATTAATCTAAAAAAACTGATGTGACTTTAAAATTGTTGGTATCATACTCAAGTCAAGGTAGGCGAAGTACACGATCATAATTTGACTTAATATTGTTGTCTTGTATTAGTATAAAAAAATGTTGTGGATTATAAATTGTTGGTGTTAGTGTAAGTTATAATTAATGTTGCGTGACGAATCTATTTTTTTTGTTTCAACTGATTTTTGCATTTTCTAGTATGGATGTAATATTAGTATTAGTATATATTTATATTTTTTCGTACACATTTTAGATAGTTGTGTATTAATAAGAATGATTAACTTATAGCATATATTGAAGTTCATTCTTGATAGATCGATCTATGCTTATTTTATGAGATTTTTACAAAAGTAATAGTGGAGATTGGTATACATATGTATTTTTTGTTAGTTATTAAAGAATATGTTGTTTAAGCTCTTACGAGGTGGAATCTGACGTGGTCTCCGTTAAGCTCTTACGAGGAATGGTTGTCTTGGTTCAAGGATATTCGTCTTGGGTCTATTCTTAAATGCATGCTGGAAGGTATTTTCTACGTTTCATGGTGGTCTATTTGGAACTATCGGAACAGTGTTCTTTTTGCAGCTCAACCCCCTCGGAAAGATATCATCTTTGATGACATTGTTACTCGTTCGTTTCTTTGGTGTCACGCCAGATGTAATAAGGCGTTTAGTTGGGATAGGTGGTTGCAACACCCTTATTTACTTTCTTTGTAATTTTCTAGCTTCTTGCTAGTGTTTTTTTTTTGTCTAATAAAAGTTGCCGTTCAAAAAAAAATTAAAGAATATGTTGTTATTATTTGCGTAGATATGTTATATGATGGTAGTAATTAAAAATGAATAGTTTATGAGTAATTGTGCACGTGTGTAATGCTTGTTTATTTATCAAGAATAGTTTATGAGTAAGTGTGCATATGTGTTAGATTATGCATGTATGTGATGTTACTTGTAAATTTGTTATGATTAAATTCATTTGCAATACTTGATGTAGGAAACGATTTTGCATATGTGTTTTGTTAGTTATGATTAAATAATCTGTTTATTAATTGTTTGTGGTTACAGATACGAGTATAATAAGCAATATAAAAGTTGTACATGTGTTTTGTACATACTATCTAGCGAGAAGATAGTTATGATAAAGAATTAAAGAGTAAAGACACATGTGCATGCGGCAGATACAAGTGGACATAAACAAACTTGAGTACGCATATATAAGGGCATATGGATGAACTCAAATGCACATATACATACAAAGAAATCGAGTCTCTAATGAAGGAAAATACATATGCATATACGGCAAAACCAATTTTAGTTTTGTTAACGATTAGTAGACACGTCTAAACTTTCATTTATTATTTACTTTTAGAATTTTTATTGGAATTGTATATCACACGATTTCAATATTGTGTATAATGATTTTGTTTTGAAATATATATTATACATGCAAAATATTTTTATTTGTCATGTAACATCCGGCAATTTTTGAAATTTTAAATGACTATTTTACCCTTTGACTTTTTGGGTCTGATTTGACTTTTTGACTTTTGACGTCTTATTATCACATAAAAACGATTTTCGCGTAACCGGTAAAATTTTCGAAACATATTTTAATAATAAATCATATTTATTATTACATTACCTCGAGGCGCAAATTTATTTTTAACTTATTTGACTTGAAAACGAAAAGATAAATATTATTTTTAAGCCGACTTGTCAAAAACGAACCGCTAGATCACGTTTTCACGACTCGGACTCTAAAGCAATTTGATGTAAAACGACATTCCGGACAACTTTTTAGTTTTGCCCGAGACCCGAAAACAAGCATAAAATGACCAAAATACCCTCGCAAGATTTTATAAACAAGAACAACGCGTACCAACATGAAAATAATTAAATTATATTTAATTAACATTTTTTATTAAACAAAAATATTTAATAAATTATTTATCATTTTATTCAGTAACGTTTGTTAAAAACGCAAATATTCAAGTAAAAGATCATTTTACGGACAAAGTTTATCAGTAATATACAAATAAATAATAAACGTTTTAAATAAAATTTATAAAACGTTTATGAAAATTAGTCGAGTGAATACTCATTTTAATGAGAAAAATTATTTGGAACGCAATGGCGCAGGTTTCGTGTTATGAATCATTCATTAACTAGTCCAAACGAGCCCCGAACCATTAATTAACAAAAATTACACGTTTGGTCCCTGTGGAAATATTTACACAAATAACCCTAGACTATTTGTAACTTGTCACTTTTCTTTATAATTTTTAATATATATATATATATAAGTTATTAATTTTCTTTTCATTTGATATAACACACACACACCTACACACTCCCTCTTCTCTCTCAAACTCCGGCAGCCAACGCCGCTCCGGCCGAGTTCCGAAACTCTCCCCGCCACCCGATCTACCGGACCACGCGCCGCCACGCGCCTCATCTTCAACAACCACCGCGACCACCCCTACGCCACCATAACCGCCACCCCCTCCTTCGGCTGCTACCCCACGACAGCCCCACACCACCACCCTCCCCACGACACCATCATCATCCTCACCACCATCTCACCCTCGTCATCACCACCACAGCCTCCACCACACACCACTACCGTCATCATCATCGCGACGTCGTCATCACCACCATCTCTTCACCACCACCTCCAGCCGCACCAAAAGGGGTGTGTGTGGTTTTCAACGCACCAAGGGTGCGTGTGGTTCTTCATCACGCCAAGGGGGTGCGTTGGGTTTGAAAAATAAGCACCGAAGGGTGCGTTGGGTTTCGGGTCAGCCACCACCATAGGGTGGGTTTGGGTGGCAGCCACCCACATAGGGTGCGTTTGGTTTTGTATAAAATAGATTAGGGTGCGTTGTTTTGGTTCTTATAACACTAAGGGTGCGTGGGTTTGATGTTTACACGACATAGGGTGCGTTGGGTTTATGGCAGCCACCACCAAGGGCGCGTTTGGTGGTGTTCTCAGCCACTAGGGTGCGTTGGGTTATCATAAGCACAAATAATGGTGCGTTTGGTTTAGTATAGATCAAATAGGGTGCGTTTGGGTTTGGGTTTAAAAGCAGTAGGAGCGTTTGGTTGTGCAGAAAACTGTAAAAGGGGCGTTTGGGTGAACAGAAAAAGCTAACGGTTGCGTTTGGTTTAACAGAATAACCAAACGGGTGCGTTTGGGTTAGTAGTTTCACCATAAGGGTGCGTTTGGGTTAACAACAGTTAGGGTGCGTTTGGTTGTGAAGTTAGGGACGTTTGGTTATGCAGTTATGGGCGTTTGGTTGTGCAGTTAGGGGCGTTTGGCTTAGCAGTTAGGGTGTGGTTGGTTTTACTTATTTTTTATTTCGTTTATCTACATATATATTGAAATTGAAACACGCGAGTATTGCAACATGGATTGATTAAGTGGAAAACATTAAATTTTATAAACGTGGGAAACGTTGTATAAACAAAAAGGTTATGCAGAAAATTTCTA
>BQNB010014039.1:0-55702 GCA_026074375.1 Tanacetum coccineum | reverse complement strand
AAACACCTCACGAAATAGGAAGATGAAAACACTCAAATCACTCAACTAATCTATGTGGTAACATGTAACTAATTCGCTCACTTGCTCGGTCGTGACGAGTATTCTATTATAAGCTTGGAAAGGATACACATCTCCACCACTAAAGCTAAGGAGTAACAAGTTTATAAAGGTAAATATGGGTTTTGTATGGAAAGGCGTACTGTTTGATCATTCTACAATCTTTCACCAGAAGTACCATTCCAACAAGGCAGCTGAAGCACACATACACACCCCGAACGCCGGGATAGACATGAGTGTTCGATCACATCCCCGTTCGAATTTAATCAACGGTTAGGATAAAGAATGATATAGGGTAGGAACCTTCTAACTTTCACCAAAAGTTGTAAACCAATAAGGTACAAGACATGCATACATGGTCGGAACACCGGAATAGACATGCATGTTCGTATAGATCCTCATTCGCGTAAAACTAGGGGTTAATCATTAGGTGAGAGGGAAGTAAATTATTGTTAAATAAAAATCAAGAAACAAATAGATTAAGGCTTAAAGTACAAGTTGTTAGACACTTATTTTCCTGACCGTTATTATGACAAAGACACAACTATTTACAATGTCTTGATCATAGATCAAAAACAACAACCTAAGTTGGCGTTCCCATAACGGTCAACTCCCTAATCATCCCAAATCTTTACATACTCTACAAGGCAAGTGACGATATCTTCCATTTTGTACAATACTCTACATCGTTGATTTTTGTTGACGTATCAATGAATAATCGACCCTTCGTATATTTCCTTCGGTAATGCTCTTTCGTGAAACGATTATCTTCAGACTTTTTTTTCTTTTGCAATTTTTTCTCATTTTTTTTACTAACTAAACTTCAAATCTCGGTGTAGTTTCACCATCTTCACGATCATAATAATTCTGGATAATTCCTTCGGTAATTTCTTCGTTTTTTGGATTCACCATTAATTGTAAATGTAGTAAAATCACATAAGCTTTGACTACTAGTATACATTCCTATTTGCAATGTGCAAATTTACAACCTTACCAAAGATAGAAAATGACACAAGACTCGGGAAATATAGACTTTACACTTTAAGCAACTAGCAACTGTAAATTAAACTTAATCTAACATGGTAGGTTAAGGTGTAAGGGTGTAACAAAACAAATAATTGGTGTAAATTCCTAAAGGATTGGCTCTACGGGTTGTTCTAGTGGATCATCACTCTAAAGATGAGAGTGGAAAGGGTTTAAACGGGAGGTTAACTAACCGATGTAGTTAGTTAATAAGCAACATGTATAGGCGATTTGGTTGTAATCCTAAGATTTACCAATTTAAACAAGTTACTCCAATTAAATCCATAATACTCATTATTGTGGTCTCGAATAGATATACCAAGCTAAGTTCTAAAGTCTACAACATCACCGGCACACTCATATTTTGTGGAATTTTGGTAAACATTTAGAAATGGAAATGTTAAATCCTCACAATATCTAACAAGGGTTGTTGTGTGCGGGTTATGTAACATGTAATTTCAAAAAAGTATGCTTGAATTTTTTTTAAATTTGAGCATAATTTAAGCATTTTAGTGACAAGTAAACATTCTAATTTTATCCCCCACTTCAATTGTACAACGTCCTCGTTGTATATTAAAAACATTAAATACGGGAATTTAAAAATAATTAGAATAAGAAACTCCCTTGATATTTGCTCGGTAGATTCTCCAAGTTATGTTTATGAGCAAGATTGTGTGTTGTAAAAGCGTCTGAATCCTAGCACGAACAACACACACATAGAATTCCAGAAAATATGCATTCCACCAACTTCGTCGATTTCTTTCACGAGGTCCTATATAGAAAAACATGTGCAATCCTATCTTGGTACCTACTGTTAATTTAAACTAAACTAAACAAAATACGGATCAGTCTGGTGGATACGGCGTATCAGGTTAGTGAATACGCCGTATTCCAAATCTGACAATAATGTTTTTAAAGTGCAATAAAAATAAAGACTGATAACGTCCAGACAATCAATACGCCGTATGGTATGGAGTGGATACGTCGTATTGATGTCTGGGAAGACAGACTCGATAAAATTAAATAACAATCCGGGTTGTCTCCCGGGAAGCACTTTTGTTTACAGTGAAGTCTTTAAGTTAGACTTTTCTTCAGCTTCAACACATTTGAAGTCATCTCTCTTTTTCATTCTTGCATCTAGTGTAAATATCCTGCTTGGTTTCGTATCATTTTCATGAACTATGATGCTGAACTTACTGCCAGGCTTGATTCTATCACATACAAACAAACCAAAACGTCATATCATGATATATACGCAAAAATATAAGAACCTGTTTAATCACGACATGAATAATAATAAATGTACAGATAAATATAGACAAAAGATAAGGATAGGAGGAATCATGGGTCAGGCTGCTGTAGGTCCTGCTGAGCTGTGGAGGTGCTAGCCTTATTAGTCATGCGTCTAACGCGCCTCTGGTATGGTACATGGGTATGAGAATATGGTATGTAGGTAACTCCTACCCTGTCCATCATCCGTCCTAGGCCAGTGACAACCCATGTACTAGATTTGGAAAAATCATAAGCCATCGTGTCAATCACCTCGCGTTGCTCAGTCAATGCCTCACGAATCTCGTGCACATCCTCCTCTAATCTGGCCATCCTCTGTGGCATGGTCCTGGCAACAGCTGTAGGTGGTGGTGGTGGTGGCTGTTGAGATGCCTGTATGGGTGCAGGAACAGCCTGGTCACCCTCATCAGTAGCAGGAGCATCCTCAGCAACTGCAGGGGCACCAGCCGCAGCATCAGACTGCCTCTCTGGTCCCATGGCTACCCAAGCCCAAGTATCATCAAACTGCGTACAAATTTGCAGCCTCACCGGCTCAACTATATCAATAATCGAAAGCTCAGGGGAAATAACTGTTAATCCTCCAAGTATCTCTGCAGTCAGGAGTCCAAAATGCTGAGCCAATCGTGCTACAAACTGCCCACTAGAAATATGAGTCCACCTCTTCCTACCAGTGGCAAACCTCCTCAGATATCAGGCTAGCAAGTAAGGGATGTTGACCGATCCAACATCCAGCCCTCTCAAGTAAAACAAATTAGTCACGATAACCTTTTTAGGTGCCTGACTCCTCCCAGCAATACTGTGTGCCATCATCCGATGGCAAATTCTCAACACTGGATCTTTGATCAAAGTGTAGGAAGGGGGAGGTCCCAAGAAATCTCCATCAGTTGAAATATCCCTCCAATAATCATGTAGATCCCCCTTCCCAGGGATCATCCTCTCACTCTCACTCCAATACCTAGCAAAACTGGGGGACTCCATCTCCTCCCCGGTGTGTAATCCCAAGGCCAGAATAAACTGCCTCCAGCTCAATCGTCTTCTAGCCCTACCTAACTGAAACTGAATAGTACTAGGAGCATCAAAATCAAGCAATACCTCTCTAAATCTAAGCGTGCTAAAAAACTCTAAAATGAGCTCCCTAACCAGAGGTCCCCTAGTATCAAACAGCCTCCCTTAGGCTCGACTAGTGAATACAACTACAACGGCATCATCACGATGCTCCATCCTCATCCTAGCAAACAAAACATCCCTCATAAGCTCGGGCATCCCCAGAAAATCCACAACGTGTACCCTGTGTATCTCTCGAACGTAAATCCTCTCCAATCTCTCCTTGAAGTCAGTAATATCCTCATCAGTATACTCAAGACCCTGGTACCTAAGAAATGGGTGTCTCAGCTCACGTGGTGGTAAGGGTGCTATAGCTGCAAAATTAATGACAAAAAGCACAAAGATTATAGAATTTTAAACCTTCTATTCTGAGGGTGGATACGGCGTATTCAAAAGTGGATACGCCATATAGGGATCAATATTTTAATACGCCGTATAGATTTTTAGTCAATACGGCGTATGGGTTTTAAGATTCAGGATCCCATTCTCATCAATTCGCCGTATTCAATTTAATGAATATGCCGTATTAAGGTTTTAAAATTAGGTAAAAATTGTCAATACGTCGTATCCATGTGAGTGGATACGCCGTATTGATTATGCAGTATGAAAACGAAAAGGGGTTACCCAGTTTATCCACTTTAACCGAATCAAACTCTTAAAAGTTTTCTAGTCTAATTCAGGGGGAAAAGGGTATTCAAACAAATGTATATCTCCTAATGCCATAAACCAAACCCTAACCCTAATTAAATCCGACCAAATCAAATCAAAAAAGAGAAAAGGTTGAAATACATTACCGATAGATCGAGCTGAAAGAGGAAACGAGTACTTGATTGAATCACAAACGATCTCCAAGGATTTTAGAAAAAAAATTGTGTGTGTTTGTGATGGTGAAAAGTTATGGTAAAAACATATCCGGCGTATTGATTGGGTTTTTATACCCAAACCCGATACGCCGTATCAAAGTTTGATGAATATGCCGTATTGGCGGATTATGTTGACTTAGTCAACGTAGGTGAAAAACAATGGATACGTCGTATAGGTTTATTCCTAATACGCCGTATCCTTTCTTTGAGACCAATTTTCCTAAAGATTTAACAAAGTAAAGAAAATGTACCTTGGCCTCCGCAACATTATCGCACAATCACCATCCTTATAATACTGCTTAGGGTCGAACGGAATGCCAAACGACACATACAAATTCATAATAAAGCATAATAGCATCCCGTTGAAAAGATAAATCCAAGCTATGATATTTACATTAAGTTCCATGACAAAGCTTTCCTCATCGAAAATTTTATCTATTTTATCGCTACATGGCCGGAACGCCGGAATAGACATGCATGTTCGTATGGATCCTCATTCGTGTAAAATCAGAGGTTAATCATTAGGTGAGAGGGAAGTAAATTGTTGTTAAATAAAAATCAAGAAACAAATAGATTAAGGCTTAAAGTACAAGTTGCTAGACACTTATTTTCCCGACCATTATTATGACAAAGACACAACTATTTACAACGTCTTGATCATAGATAAAAAACAACAACCTAAGTTGGCGTTCCCATAACGGTCAACTCCCCAATCATCCTAAAACTTTACATACTCTACAAGGTAAGTGGCGATATCTTCCACTTTGTACAATACTCTACATCGTTGATTTTTGTCAACGTATCAACGAATAATCGATCATTCGTATAATTCCTTTGGTAATGCTCTTTCGCGAAACGATTATCTTCAAACTTTCTTTCTTTCTTTTTTTTTGCAATTTTTCTCATTTTTTTAGCCAATTAAACTTCAAATCTCAGCGTAGTTTCACCATTTTCACGATCATAATTATTCCGGATAATTCCTTCGGTAATTTCTTCGTTCTTCGGATTCACCATTAAATGTGAATGTAGTAAAATCAAATGAGCTTTGACTACTAGTATACATTCCCATTTGCAATGTGCAAATTTCCAACCGCACCAAAGATAAAAAATGAACACAAGACTCTGAAATACCAGACTTTACAACTTTAAGCAACTAGCAACTGTAAATTAAAACATAAATCTAACAGGGTAGGTTAAGGTGTAAGGGTGTAACGAAACAAATAATTGGTGTAAATTCCTAAAGGATTAGCTCTACGGGTTGTTCTAGTGGATCATCACTCTAAAGATGAGAGTGGAAGGGTTTAAACTGGAGGTTAACTAACCGGTGTAGTTAGTTAATAAACAACATGTATAGGCGATTTGGGTGTAATCCTAAGATTTACCAATTTAAACAAGTACCCCAAATTAAATCCATAATACTATATATTGTGGTCTCGAAAAGATATACCGAACTAAGTTCTAAAGTCAATCAACTATCACGGCACACCATATTTTGTAGAAATTTGGTAAAACTTTTGGAAACGAGAAAGGTTTAGTCCTCACAATATCATCCAAGGGTTTATTATGTGGGTTATGTAACATGTAATTTCACAAAAGTATGCTTGAAATTTTTTAAATTTGAGCATAATTTAAGCCTTTTATTGTGAAAATTTAGGACAAGTAAACATTCTAATTCCATCCCCCCACTTGAATTATACAACGTCCTCGTTGTATATGTAAAACATTAAATACGGGAATTTAAAAAGAATTAGAATGAAAACACCCTGATATTTCTCTGAAATTCTCCAATTTGCCCCATAAATTTATTATGAGCAAGATCGTGTGTTGAACAGCCGTCTTGAGGTTTCAAGACTCCAACACTTCAAAATTTCCAGATTTATAAATTCTCCACCAATATTCGTCGATATTTCCTTCACGAGGTCCTGTGTAAAATATAGGAAAAACAGGTGCATTCCTATCTTGGTATCTACGGTTAATTTAAACTAAACTAAAACAAACTAAATACGGGTCAGACCTGTGGATACTTCATATCAACTAGATAAATACGCTTAATCCAGCATAACTGACAATAATGTGTTTAAAGTGCAATGAAAAATAAAGACTGATAACGGACAGACCATCAATACGCCGTATTGGGTGGGGTGGATACGCCGTAATTGAAGTCTGGGAAACAACTCCCCGAAAAAAAAAAAAAAATTTTTTTTTTAACAAAATAAAATAACATCGGGATGTCTTCCCCACAATCACTTTGTTTTTGTGAGAGTCCTTTTAAGTTAGACTCCCTCAGCTTCTCGTTGCGACATTCTCAACTCTATAACCACATCTCTCCTTTGTCAAAGTCACCCTGCCCCCCCCCCCCCCCCCCATAATATTTCTTCAATCGTGCCCATTACTTTGAAGCCTAAACCGTCCCTATCACAGTGATTTCTATAGCCCCTATGTGGATACACCATTTTAACAATGTTAGGACCGCTTCCAATTTCGATTTAAAGTTTTCCATGGGTATAACCTTCAGAACGAAATGATAAAGTAGCACCATTTCGCCTACTAAATCTTTAAAACCACTCAGTCTAGAATCAGGCCATTACTTGGTTCGTTCTGATGTAAATTCTAGTATTCCTCATAAGCACCATCTCTAATTCAGCTAACTCAATAAGCAACATAAGACACTTTTTGCTATCAAGGCGTTAAAGCCCATATTTACATAGTTTTAATGGCCCATGTGCCTTATGCTCGATCTCTACGGGTAAATGGCATGCTTTCCCATAAACTAATCTAAAAGGTGTACACCATGTTGGTGTTTTGTAGGCCGTCCTAAACGCCCATAACGCATCATTATGTTTTTCTGACCAACCTTTAGGATTGTACCCCACTGATCTCTCTAGGATGCGCTTAGTAGCCCTATTAGTAACTTCAATTTTTCCATTAGATTGAGGGTGATACACCGTGGATAATTTGTGAGTCACACCATATCTTTGTAAAGCTTTTTCAAGCTGGGAATTACAAAAATGTGTCCCTCTAAAGTAATAAAAGCTTAGTGAACTCCAAACCTAGCAAATAAACTTCTTAGAAACTTAACCACAACACGCGCGTCATTCGTAGGTAATGTTTGAGCTTCGACCCATTTGGACACATAATCGACAGCTACTAATATGTATTTATTACCTCTAGATTGGGGAAATGGTCCCATAAAATCTAATCCCTAAACATCAAAGACTTTGCATACCTGGATGTTATTTTGAGGCATTTCGTTCCTTGAAGATATGTTTCCCGATCTTTGACATGCATCACATCGTCTTACGTACTCATTAGCATCCTTAAAGACACTAGGCCAATAAAATCCAGACTCATAAACCTTCTTTGCGGTAACAATTACACATTGCAAGCACCGGTAGGTCCCTAATACAATGTGCACCAGAAATTGAAGGGTTTTCTCTTCCATCCACACATCTTCTCATTATATTATCCACGCACAATTTAAATGCATAAGGTTCCTCCCAGAAGTAAGTTTTGACTTGCGAGAAAAACCTCTTTCTTTTTTCGAAGGTCTAATTTGGTGGAACGACCTTTCCAATAATATAATTAACGAAATCTGCATACCATGGCTCATTGTCCTTAAACTTGGATTTTAGCACCATTAAATACTTGTCGGAGAATTTATCAGCAAATTCCCTCTCAGTTAACTCCTCCATATGCGGATTTTGAAACCTAGATAATTGATCTGCGGCCAAGTCTTCTGCTTCCCTTAGGGGCTGTACCGTGCGCCAGTACATGCAAAAGTTATTATTTCTCCTCCTCATATCTCTTTTTCTAGCTCAAGTATTGTGGAAAACTAAAAAGGTGAGGGGGTGGGGAGGGGTTTAATAGATTGCTTAAATTTTTTGGCCTTTTAAAACTTGTTTAACACTTTGTTTGAAACTTTTAGTGAAGTGATCTAGATATTGATGTTTGATAATTAAGAAGTAAGAGATGTAAGAGTAAAGAGAAGATAGAGTGTAGAAAGAGTTCACCGGGACACAAGTATTTATAGTGGTTCGGATACAAGGACACCTTCCTTCCCCTACTCCACTCCTCGAGTCACCATACCGAGAGTTTGTTAAACCACAAGTCATCGAGCTCCTTACACATAGTGCAGAAGCCCACAACGATTGACACTTCAGATAGGATAACAAAGATTGAACACCGAATTTGCACACACGAGAATCGATAATAACACAACTACACTTGATGTACAACTAACAATACAACAATAAATCACAACAAGATGATCTCTTAAATGAAGTAAGATGAATCAAGATCAAGACACGTTTGAGGCGTGCTTGAAACTTTCGCGTATTTGGCAATTCCATTTCTTGAAGTGAAATTACCAACAAGATTTAGAAAGAGATGCTAGAGAGAGAGAGAGATCAGTTGATTAGAGAGAAGATTAGATGAGAAAGGTGTGTGAAAACATGAGAAATGGCTTGGTATTTATAGCCAAAAAGTTTTCTGTATGTCGGTTCTACCGGTGTTGTTGACAGAGGGCATCGGCTTGCAAAACTAAGGGCACCAGAATACAGTAACTAAATCCGGATTTTGATTTTGCAAAACTTGAGATATCATTGTAAATCTTATGTAGTATTTCCTTGGATTTACTTCAGTTTGATTATATAACTAAATGAAGTAATTAAATTAATAAGTTAGCTGAATTTTGTGTAAAAGTTAGGTTTAAAAAGATTTGTACACTTTTTCAAGTTGCATGTGCCTTTCTACAAATTGGGAGATAGTAACGAAAAAATCATTTTGAGATCAATAAGAGGTTTGAGAAAAATGGTTGTTTATGTTTTGTCATTAATAGAAAACCTAAGCCTATGTTAATTGTAAAAACGTTTTGTTTATAAAACGGTTTAATTTGTATTAGACAAGCTCTCCCCTTTTTGTTGATGACAAAACATATTAGCCAAAGGGATGAATAGACTTGTATTTAAACTTTTTTACTTCGGCTCCCCCTTTTGTCGAAACAAAAATGGAATTGCAAATGTTGAGAAATGTATGATAATGTTAATAGGAAAACTCCCCCCATTATGAATGCTATGTAAACTACAAAACAAATCTGTTAGAACAATGAATAGGCTTCCCCCTTGCTTTGTTAGTTTCCTGCAAAGAAAAAGTTAGGTGGTCAAAGGAAATAAGAAAGGCGTGCTGTAGACCGGCTAGCCGTGTTGAATCTATCAATTGCACCGTTGTTTACGAAGGCACCTGGCTGACTAAAAAAAAAAGTCAATGTATCATGAATTTTACACATCCTTTTTTGAAGAGATAACAAATGTCCCAAGCACATAATAGCTTTTTATTCAGGAACCAATAATAACATAAAAAGGATAATACAATAAGCACAGGAAGAGGCAGAGAATAGCTTAATGAGGATTCCGTAAAGAATCTACAAGTTTTGTTCTACACTTAAGTCTCTTTATTATGATGTTTGATTTATGACATTTTATGCGGTCGAGAATGTGGTTGAGAATGAATCTCATTTCACTTTGAAGAATGTCGACCAAGACTTAAGTTCTTTGGCAATGTTCACAAAACATCTCATGGGTGAGCAAAGGAAAAGGGTTGTTAGGTCCCAATGGCGGAAGAGGTGGGAGTTGAGACGGTGGATTAGGCAAGCATTGTGGAGGGAGATGAGGAAGTGTTGGTTCTAACTCCGGAGTTGGCGAAGGAAAAGTAGAGTCCATGGGAGGAATAGGAGGTGGTTCATTTGCCAAACGTTCAATGGTTGCAAAGGATGGTCTAGGAGGTGATGGATTCGTTGTTGATGGTGGAAGATCACCTAGCAAATCAAGGAAAGATAGAGAAGATGGTAGATTAGAGAACAAGAGTTCAATGGGATCAGGTTAATAGTTACCGGTGAGGTAAGCTTGGATGGTTGAGTAGGATCAGGTGGTGGCGAAGTCAAAGTGGAGGATTGAACCTTAGGAGTAAGCAAGCAATTTTCATTGGAGTTAATTGTCGTATTGATTGGAGATAGTGGTGGAGTGGTTATTGGAGAAGTTGGTGGAGCTCCCAATGTGTAGTCTAATGGTGGAGAGAATGGTTGATAGGGAGGAGAAGAAGTTTTTGGATTGACAAAGCAACATGGCCTAACACTAATTCTTGAGGTTCGTTTTAGATTAGTTTTGTTCTCTTTAGGCATTGTGAAGAAAGGTAAGACAAGAGAGGTAGGAGTGAAGGAGAAGAGCAAAAAATGGTGCACTATTTATAGAAGAAGATTTGAGGTGGACTTAAATGTTTTACTTGTTAATTTAGTTAAAATCTAATGATTAGATTATGGAAAGGTCAACTTCTATTCTTAGAGCCTAAGTGATGTGACAAGGAGGGAAAAACTTGGATTTAAATTTGAAAAATTCGTATATTAATAGCTGAGAACAGGTCTGCCGGTACTGCCGGTGCTATTCTAAAAGGGCACCGGTTTGAAATTTGAATGGCACCGGCCGACGGGCAGACAGGGTTTTTGTAGTAAGTTTTTGAGTAAAGTTTTGATATGTTAGAGGTGCAGTTTTTCTTGACTCAATGACAGAAAAATTTGTTTTATTTGAGAAGAAAAACCTTAAAGCTCCTTTTAAATGTTAGCTACAATGAACGTGTTTGAAACGACATATTGTCCATGTGTTTCCTTGAAGACGTTCACGAGACTAAACAAAAAATGATTTATTTGTATTTAAAAAAGAATAATAAATACAAGAAAGCTTTAGATTTAAACGTTTGGTTCCATTAATCCAAGACCGAGTCGAAGAAGATTAAAAGGTTCTCTTTTAAGAGGTTTGGTTAGAATGTCGGCAATATTGTCTTCGAATGCAGCCTTTTCGATAGAGATATTACCCTTTTGAACGTTATCACAGAGAAAATGATAACGGATCTCTTTATGTTTAGTGCGAGAGTGAAGAACGTGATTTTTGCTTAGTCTATGGCTCCTTTATTGTCACAAAGAACAGCTACGTCATTTAACTTAACTTCATAATCTACTAGAGCTTGTTTCATCCATAAGGCTTGTTGACAAGCTTTTCCGGCGGACACGTATTCGGCTTCGGTGGTTGAGATAGCTAATGCAGTTTGTTTCTTGGACATCCATGAGGTGAGACAACAACCTATAAAGGTACATACACCACTAGTGCTTTTTCGGTCGACATAGTCTCCCGTGTGGTCGGAATCGGCATAGACGATAGTCCCAAGACCGGTTCCCTTAGGATACCATAAGCTTTAGGTGAGAAGTACTTTGATGTAACGGAAGAATTCATTTTACGTCTCGAGGTGAGAGGTTGAGAATGAGTCTCCGAGATAAGGGAAGGGAGTATGCAGCATAGAATACACTAAACATAATATCAGGGCGACTAGTGGTTAGATAGAGTAAACTACCAATCATACCACGGTATTTAGTGTCGTTGATGGGTTCGCCCTCTTCGTCGCGGGTGAGTTTGGTTTCGGAGGACATAGGAGTTTTGATTGTTTTGCGTCTTCAAGACCGAATTTCTTTAACATTTCTTTTCCATCTTCGAGTTGTTTGATTTGTAAACAAAGGAAGAAATTCAATTCACCCATCATGCTCATTTCAAACTCATCATGCATGATTTTGGAGAAATCATCACATAAGTCTTTGACAAGTTAATCCGAAGATGATGTCGTCCACATAGATTTGGACAATGATGATATGTGAATCTTTTTTCTTAGTAAATAAGGTGTTATCTACTAAGCCCATGGTGTACTTATGATCAAGAAGGAAGGCTTTGAGTCGATCATACCAAGCTTTGGGTGCTTGTTTGAGACCGTAGAGAGCTTTTTTGAGTTTAAACACATGATTAGGCTTTTCAAAATCTACAAATCCAGGAGGTTGGGCTACATACACTTTTTCATTTATAAAACCATTTAGGAAAGCACTTTTGACATCCATTTGAAAGAGTTTAAAGTCATGAGCACAAGCATACGCCAGAAGGATTCTTATAGATTCTAATCTTGCCATCGGGGCATAGGTTTCATTGAAGTCTATTCCTTCTTGTTGACTGTATCCTTTGCAAAAGTCCTTGCTTTGTTTATTTTTTTTTCCTAGTAAAACCAACGACACCATCTATTCGTCAATTTGTTTTTAAAGACCCATTTTTGTACAGATGAAGTTTGGATTTTTGGGAGAGGAACAAGACACCAAACGCACATTGAGTTTTAAAATTGATTAGTTTCTTGCATAGCCATAGTTCAACTTTCATCTTGTATGGCTTCTTTAATGTTTTTAGGTTCTACGAAGGAGACAAAACAAAAGAAGTTGCTTTGGTTTTGAACTTGAGATCTTAGAGTTCTTTGATTAAGGTTTCCTATGACGGTCCTAAGGGATGATCTTTAGATTCTTTGATGTTTGAGATTTGTTTATTTAATGGTTCATTTTCCTTGACTTCTAAGTCTTTACTTTGGTTTTCTATAATGTCGACTTCTAGTAAGTCATCAATACTAAAGGAGGTTGAATTAGGAGGAGAGTTTTCATCAACTTAACATTAAGAGATTCTTCGACTTTCATTGTTTCTTAATTTTAGAACTACATAAGCTTTACTATTAGGGGAATATCCTAAGAAAACACCTTCGGTCGATTTAGGGTCGAATTTGGTAAGGTAGTCTTTGGTATTTAAAATGAATCATTTACATACCAAAAACTAGAAGTATTATGCTAAGTTGGGCTTTCTACCTTTGAAAAGCTCATAAGGATTTTTTTTCGAGGAAAGGTCTAATAAGAATCCTATTTAGAATATAGGTAGAGGCATCAACGGCATTACACCAAAACTTTTAAGGAATTGATTGTTCATTTAGCAATGTTCTACTCATTTCTTGTAGTGTCCCATTCTTACATTCTACTACCCCATTTGATTGAGGAGTACGTGGAGCCAAAAAATTATGAGTAATGCCATTAGCATCACAAAAAGCTCTGAATTATACTTCATTATCAAATTCCCGACCATGATCCGTACGGATTGAAATAATGGGGTCAAACCCGTATAAGGGATTTGAATCTTTTTACTTAGAATTCAAAATGATCAAAAGCTTCATTTTTATGTTTTAAAAATCTTGTCCAAGTGTATCTTGAATAGTCGTCAACAATGACCAAAGTGTAGAAGTTGCCTCCGTAACTTTGAACGGCCGACGGACCAAACAAGTCCATATGCAAAAGTTCTAAGACATTAGAAGTAGAAACCATGTTTTAGCCCTTATGGCTTTCATGTAACTTGGTGTTTTCCCACGATGCAAGCTGTCGCATAATGTGTTTTTTAAAAATTTAGTTTTGGTAAGTTTCTAACAAGCTCTTTAGATGATAGAGATTGTATAAGTTGCATATTGGCGTGACCTAATCCTCGATGCCATAAGGTCGAAGTATCATCTATAGAGGTTAGACAAAGGGCGGTCTTTTTGTAGTTCCCTATTTTCATAATGTAAAAGGCCATTTTCCCTGAAATCCTTTTCCTAAGGTATGCCATTTTTAATGAGTTACGCTACGGTTACACTAAAAGTACCTTGCACTTTTTATCGGCAAATTTAAACTATAGGCTTAAAAGAAAAAACCTGAGAATTTCTACTTGACTAACATCATTTGATTGTGTGAGAGTTATATAAATAGTACATTTTTGCCGATGATCATTGCGATTTAGAGTTACTAACCAAACAACACGTTACCTCCCATCAAAGAGTTTTATAGGATTAAAAGGATGATCTTTGTTGTCCATCATATGTCTATATACACCTTATCTTGGATCCATTCATCCGGGTCAAGTTTCACCTTTTGACGTACCTAGATACATAAAACAACTCAAGCATTTGGTCCCCAATATCTCATGGGTCCGTTAGTGTTATGCATACCGTTTGGTTGTCCCATGTATGGAAATAGAGGAAAAGGACTCCCATTGAAATTATACATAGGAGGTTGAAATTGTTGTTCATGTTGTGTTTCATAGTTCCAATCTACTTGGCTATAATCGACTTTTTGGTGTATAGGCTACGGGTAGGTCTCCTATGTGTCATTTTATAAGGGCCGTTTGTATTCTTACTTTTTCCATGTCCTTGACCAAGTTTTAGAATTGTTGTAGTTTGTTACCTTTGGTGCGCCTAAAATAGACTTTTTGGTAATTAGTACTAGCATTTAGGTTAACTACGTTGGTTTCGCAAGTATTTAGGGGAACGGTTGAATTCTGCACTGTCATCAGACACCCGGTGCTGTTCGATTGAACAAGCCGGTGCTGTTGATGAATGGCACCGGCCAGCCGGTTCTACAGAGAGCTTCTTAAGATGACCTCCTAGATTTTTGATTTTAGTGTTTCTAAGGAAGCTATAGTCTCTGTGTATCCTAATCCACACTTGTCTTTTGACGGTTTTTGCATTTCGACCATTTTTTGTAAAGACAAACTACTATTCTTGAAACTAGCTAGTTTTAGTTTTATAGAGTTAACTTCTAATATAAGTTCATTACAAGCATCACAATTGGCTACAGTTTTCATTACCTTTTTTTCTAATATTCTATGCTGGTTTTATTTCCGTTAATGTTTGTCTTTTTGAGTGATTCATTGTTTAGCCTTTAGATGTTTGTTTTGTTAAATAATTCCTAAGACTAATTTGAACAAAGTTAGTCATACTCATTTTGCTAATTCGTTATCTAAAGATGAACTTACTATAGTAAAAGATAATCGTATAGTACCGTTCGTTTGAGTGAGCCATGAGACAAATCTCTTCTTTCTTTGAGTCATCTCCACTATCGCTCCAACTTCCGACAACGAATGCCTTTTGATCACCAGGAAGAGTATTTTGTGCAATCACTAATGAAGTTAATTGGATCACACACTTGAAGCACTTCGATCTTCCTTTTTTATCTTCCTTGATTTTTGTGGAAGTTCTTTTTGTGTCGTCATAGGGTTGTCGGACAAACGTGCCTCTTCTTCTAAAGAATTTCTTAAATCCCTTACGGCCATCATATTCCTCATCATTGCTATTCGAGGAAGATGCATCATCATCACTCAAGGAATTGTCTTGCTTTAAGTGCGAGTGACTTGTACCTTTTCTTTCTGTTCTTTTTGCAATCTCTAAGTCCTTCTCAAGAACTACCTCATAGACTTTGAGGTTGCCAACAAGTTCATCTAGAGATAGCTTTGACAAGTCTTTGGATTCCTCTATCGCCGTTACCTTTGGTCGCCATTTCGATGGGAGAGCCCTCAAGAATTTCCTAACATGGTTACAACTTGGAAAAAAGATTCATCAAGTGCTTTAAGAGAAGTAATAATTCTATTAAATCTAGAAAAGGCACAATCAATGTTTCACATCGTCGGGTAATTGTAAACGCCTCATATTTATTTGAACAAAAATATCTATTTTATTATCTTAACTTGTTTGTTACCTCAAGAGTATTATTAAAGAATCCTAAATATTTTAGGGGGGGGGGGGACCGTGTCCACACATGAAAATTCTTTCATATTCCTTTTTAGGTAAAGCATTGTATAAAACCATTTTAGCTTCATCATTTTTGGAAAGCATTTTCTTTTGATTTTCATCAAGTTTTTCATATGGTGTAACAACATCCTTGCCATCCTTGTCTTTGATGGTAGGTTTGTAGTTACCATGAGCTATGATATACCAAAGATCAATATCCTTAGACTTCACGTAAGTTTCAAAATGGTTTTTCCAATATATAAAACAATTTGCCTCGAAGAGAGGTGGTCGTTGCATAGATTGACCTTCTTTGTAGTTTTTTCCGATGCATAATCGTTTAAAGATTTAAAATACAATTTATTTTAAAACTTTGATAACCTAGCTCTTGATGCCAATTGTGGAAAACTAGAAGGGGGGGGGGTTGAATAGTTTTCTAAAATATTTGGCCTTTTAAAACTTGTTTAACACTTTGTTTGAAACTTTAAGTGAAGTGATCTAGATATTTGTAATTTTATAATTAAGAAGTAAGAAGTAAGAAGTAACGAGAAGATAGAGTGGTAGCAAGAGTCACCGGGACACAAGTATTTATAGTGGTTCGGCTACAAGGACACCTTCCTTGCCCTACTCCACTCCCCGAGTCACCTACTCGAGAGTTTGTTAAACACTAGTCACCGAGCTCCTTTCACTTGGCGGAGAAGCCTCACAACGATGGTACACTTCTATAGGTTACAAAGATGATCACCGAATTTCTCACACACGAGAATCGATAATAACACAACTACACTTGATGTACAACTAACAATACAACAATAAATCACAGCAATATGATCTATTGAATGGAGTAAGAGTGGAATCAAGATCAATACACAAAGTTGATGCAAGCTTGAAACTTCCGCGTATTTGGCAATTCCTTTCTATGAAGGGAATTACCTACACAAGATATGAAAGAGGATTCTAGAGCGATGAGAGAGAGAGAGATTAGTTGGTTAAAGAGAAGATTAGATGAGAAAGGTATGTGAAAAGATGAGAAATGGCTTGGTATTTATAGCCAAAAAGTTTACTGTATGTCGGTTCTGCCGGTGCTGTCGGCAAAGGGCACCGACTTGCAAAACTAAGGGCACCGGAATACAATAACTAAATCCGGATTTTGATTTGCAAAATCTTGAGATATCTTGTGTAATCTTATGGTATTTTAGTTGGATTTGCTGCATTTGATTATATACTAAATGAAGTATTAAATAAATAAGTGTGACAGTGATTTTGAGTAAAGTTTGGGTTAAAAAAGATTTGTACACTTTTCAAGTTGCATGTGTCATTTCTACAAAGTTGGGATAAAGTAAAGAATCATGTTTTGAGATAATAAGAGGTTTGAGAAAAATAGGTTGTTATGTTTTGTCATTAATAAAACCTTAATCTAAGTTGATTGTAAAACGTTTTGTTTAAAACTGGTTTATTTGTATTAACAAGTTTCTTTTCAGAATACGGCGTATTCACTGGTCGATAACACCCGTATTGACGTAAATTCTTTCTCTTTTGAGGCAGTTCGTTAAGAAAGAAGTTTGAGCACCTTTCGTTCGAGAGCGGATGACGCAAACAAGCTTCTTCCTAGTCTGGATTTATTCGTCTGTAAACTCTTCGGATACTTGGCGTATTTTGGCATTTGTATTAGGTCTTCGATAAACGGAATATTAACGTGGAGTTGTTTTAGATTTTCCAAAAATTTTCGTTGTTGAGCTTCTTCATTTTCTTTCCTCAATATTTTAGGAAAAGGAATCGATGGCATTTGTTCCCTAATCGATTGTTGAACAATAGGTGCATTGGTTCCCTGAGGTTGATTCTCCATAACGACTTCATTTGATTCAACTGGTTTATCACGAGCTTCCTCAGGAGGTTCTTCGCCATTCATGTTGGTGTCGTCCTTTTGAACATCTTGAGTTGTCGTTTTTCCACCTCTAGTGGTTACTCCTTTAATTTCACAATTTGATGTCGGAGGACTCTCGATTATTCTCAACAAATTTTGTACCTCAAACCTGAGCTCGATTAATGAATTGTCCCGTTCTTTAAGCAAGATTTAATTAGTTGTTTTGAAATCATTAATGAATGCCCTCATCTCTTCGTGTTCACGTTTTCCCTCATCGATAAATTTGTGCAATATTTCCTCCATTGTCAATTCTCTTTCTGGATAAGTGAAATGATATGGACGAAGTCTGGACGCTGTTCCTGAAAAGTAAGACATAACTCGAAGTAAAACTATTCTAGAAAACTAAACGAGAAAGTAATCTAAAACTGCTGCTGTATCAGACAGTCGATACGTCGTATTCAGTAGACTGGATACGCCGTATCGATGTTTGATGTCAAATACGCTGTATTCAAAGAAAATGGATACGCCGTATTCAATAAATAACCGCAGACAGTAGAAAAACAAAACTAAACTTATATTAAAAAAAATTATACTAAAAATACCAATAAAAACAAGAAATTAAACAATCACACTCCCCGGCAGCGGCGCCAAAAACTTGATGTGTCGTTGTGTAGGTGTTATTTATGTATCAAGTTTTACTATTTATTTTATGCTGACTATACCTAAAAACAACACTTTAACGGGCAGTGTACCCGGTCAATTGTAGTTTCGTTGGTAAGTAGGGTGTCGATCACTGAGAGAGAGAGCGTTAATTCCTAATTATATTAGTATTTTAGTTATCTAAGTTAAACCTAAAACTAATGTAAAAGGAGGGGTTTCAGCCTGAGAGACTGGCACGGTTTTGTGTATCTAACCTAAGGTTTTGATGACAAGTAAAGCAATAAACACACACAAGAAGACAAACAAACGATAGAGAAGCGATCGAGAACTAATGTAAGGAAAACATATCAACCATGAATAATCTGATAAAACACAGGTTTGTTTATTTAGTGCAATGATTGTCTTATCTCGAAGGCCATATCATTCCTAAACTTAGGCGGTACTTCTTCCTAAGACCTAGATACGCTAATTCTATCACAATTAGAGCATCCGCATAAAGCATCCTTATGTTGATTATAATCTATCTTAGGAATCTAAGTAATGGTGCTCTTACTAAACCCTAGCTCATCGAGACTTTACCCACTTACTGCTTAACGGCTCTTTATATACTAGTAGTCCACTGTCCGAGTCCTTACCAATGAAATAAGAACGTACTCGTTGATCCTAGGGTTACCTGCTAGTCCAAGTAAGCTCACTATTCTAAAGGCAAAGATAGGTCAATATTTGTGATCCTATGATTCTAGATATATAAATTGCAATATGGAGAGCTATCCCGGACTCTTAGCCTACGCCCAAACAACATCGAAGTTGCAACGCATTAAATATGTAGGACTAGACCCAGTTGAATGATAGATCACATACTTAAGCACGTAAACGAATATAATGATAAACATAAAACAACAATCAATGGATAAATTAAGCAATCAAGAAAAACAAACCAACATTAGATCCTTCACATAAACAGGGCTGATACCTAAAGGTATCAGCCGATAGTCATTGTTAAATACAACGGGTTATGGGGAGGAATAGAGAACGATTAAAGTAAAGAAACCTCGATCAAACGCGTATTCGGTTGCGCAAAGATTAACAAAGTATTCTTATTATCTTGGGCCTCATTTATTGTTGAAACCCTTCTAATGCACTTCTATCGCTCTTGGTCAAAAGAAAAAACTTTGGTTTAGGGATTCCACTTCATACCTAAAACTGAGTTTTAGGTCGTCTATATATAGGATCAGGAATCGCGTCGATACGCCGTATCCATCCATGTGGGATATGGCGTACTGGGGATTTCTTGGAGTAAGGACTATGTTTGATATCTTCCAGAATATTTTATTACTATATTGTGAATACGGCGTATAGGGGTTTTCTGGATACAGCGTATTGGTCTTTTATGTCGTGGGCGGTGGTTTCTTGGAAATAGCACGATACAAAAACCGGTTTATCGCCCCTTTTTCCCCCCCCCCCCCCCCCCCCCCCCCTTGATGGATACGACGTATTGGTCTTCAGAATAGTAATCTTCAAAATATCTTTATTTAAGCTCTAGAATGCGCGCCTTTTGTTATGTTTCACCAATTACTCCATAATTACTACAATTCTCAAATAGGTAAAGGGCTGAATAAGTGTAATAATAACCTTTTGCAATAACTATACAAAATAGGTTAATATTGTGGGATAAACGATGCTATAAAATAGACGTTATTTGATGTCATCAATCATCCATGTGGAGAATCTCCCCTGATCGGTCATCGATCTCTCCACAAGTCCACGCAAGCTCCCTACATCTCTACGCAGTCCCTGCACATCCTCCTCTAATCTCCCTAATCTCTGAGGCACAGTCCTAGCAGCAGCTAGAGGTAGTGGTGGTGGCTGCTGAGGTGCCTGCTCGGGTGCCGAAATAGGGGGCCTGTACACGCCTCAAGAGAGCCATCAGATAGCATCCTCAGCGACTACAGGTGGCACCAGCCGCAACATCGGGCTGCCTCTCTGGTCCCATGGCTACCCAAGCCCAAGTATCATCAAACTTCGCACAAATCTGCAGCCTTACCAGCTCAGCCATATCAATAATCGGAAGCTCAGGGGCAATAACCGTTAATCCTCCAAGTATCTCCGCAGTCAGGATTCCAAAATGCTCTGCCAGTAGAGCTACAAACGCGTACCTCACAGCAAATATAAGCCCCGTTCTACCTCTCAATGGCAACAATCTCAAAATACCTAGCCAATAAATAAGGGACTGGGTGAGTGACCTGTGAACCCTCTTGCCAGTCCCTCTCAAATAAAACAATCCATAAAGGTCCACCTTCTCAGGTGCCTGACCTCCTCCCATCTATATTACAGGTAATCAACCTATGGCACAACCTAGAATAGGATCCTGAATCATAGTGTAAGACGGGGTTGTGCCAAGGAAATCTCCAACAGAAGAGATCCCTGTCCAATAATCCCTCAGACCCCCTTGTCGGGGACCTGCCTCGCACTATCGGCCCAGGAAGCACCGAATCCAACAATCTGCATCTCCTCAGCAGTATATAATACCAGAGCTAAAATAAACTCTCTTCAGCTCATACACCTCCTAACTCATCCAAAAAAAAATAAAATAAAAGGGTGGGGTGAAATATAAAAAAATGGATAAAAAAGGTATATATTATTTTTATTTTTTATTGGGGTTTTTTTTTTTTTTTTTTTTTTTTTTTTTTTTTATTTTTTTTTTTTTTTTTTTTTTTTTTTTTTTTATATTTTTTTTTTTCTTATATAAATGTTATTGTAGAGATAATGGCGTATAATTATCAATATGGCCTGACCAAACCTAAATGTACTGAAAAACTCCAAAATAAGCTCGTGAACCAACGGCCCCCTAATGTCAAACAGCCGCCTCCAAGCCCGGCTAGTGAACAAACTAACTCCCTGATCATCTCGGTGCTCCATCAACATCCTAACACTTAATTCCTCAACCATTAAGTCTGGCAGTCCCCCAAAATCAAATACCTGCACCCTGTGCACCTCCCTCCTATAAATCCTAGCTATTCTTGCCTCAAAATCCTCAATATCAGTATCAGTTTTAACGTCGTAAGACCCTCGTACCTAATAAATTGATGTCTCTGCTCATGTGGTGGAAGAGCCATATCTGCAAAATTTAACGAGGATAGCATAAAGTTTATAGAAATTTAAACCTTATGTTCATAGGAGGTACACTTATTCAAAATGGATACGCCATATAGGGGAATCATAAGTCCTACTCCGTATAGAATTTTAGGACTATACGGCATATGGGTCTTATGATAACCAGGATCCTTTTTAAGTTAAATACTCCGTATTCATTTTACTTGAATACGCCGTATAGGTGTTTTACAATTTGGTAAAAAATTATAATCTGCGTAACCCATGTTAGTGGATACGCCGTATTGATTATGCAGTATGAAAACGAAAGATGGTTCCATTGTTTACCTATTTTAACCCATTTAGCCATCCAAGCAAACAATCAGTTTTTCTTATTCTAAGGAGGCAAAGGTATCCTAAAAGAATGCATCTACGACATATTACAAAATCCACAAAACCCTAACCCTAATTAAATTTGAAATCATAAGAAAATGGGTAGGACTTATTACCGTAAGATTTAGACGAAGAAGGGGATGAACACTAAAGTTTCCAAATAACAATCATCTCCAAGAAAACGTTGATTAAAAATAGTAGATGTGAGGTAGGGTAGGGGGTGGTAAATGTTGTTGTAACAACAATCGTGACGTAAGGATTGGGATTTTTTATACCCCAAACCTGATACTGCCATAACAAATGTATGATTAATACTGCGCGTATTGGCGATTAGTGACTTAGTCCACGTATGTTAAAACAATGGATCCGTTCAAATAAAAAAGGTTTATTCCTAATATGCCGTATCCTTTCCTGGAGACCAATTTTCCTAAAGTCTTAACAAAGTAAAGAAAACGTACCTTGGCCTCCGCAACATTATCGTACAATTACCATCCTTATAATACCGCTTAGGGTCGAACAGAACGCCAAATGGCACACATAAATTCATAATGAGAAAGAATAGCATTCCGTTTGCGTAATATTTCCAAATCATGATTTTTACTTTTAAGTTTATGACAAAACTTCCCGTTCTGAGACATTTAGTGATTTTATCGTGACTTGTTTCAAAAAGCCTAGTTGATCCATGTGTAATTTCATTATCCTCTAAAGACTGTATTATATCAATTTCATTATTATCATTGTCTTTTTCCGATTTTAAATCATCGGGACGAATAATGTTGAAGGAGAATAGATCATTAAAGTACAAAATATTTTGTTCTTCTTCATCATATTCAGACATTGATGTTTCATCATTTAAATTTAATTCATCGATATGTTGAAGGTTTAAGGTCGGTTCAGTTAATAAATCTAATTTAGACGTTTGAACATCATTGTAAACGATGGTTGGAAATTCGTTCTCAAAATCTTTAAAGAAGTCTAAATCATCAAAACAACTGATCGCAGGCTCAGGTGATGGAATTAAAGGTATGACTTTTTCATTATCTTTTTCTGAATCTGTTTTCAAATTGTTGACCGAAATCATTTTATAAGAAAACGAGTTTTTGTTACAAATTATTGTGTAATACTTATCATCGGATTCGTCAAATGATATTCTAAAGTCAATTTCATCGTTGAAAGGAGTACTTACTTAAGATTTGCACTGAAGTGCATCATGTGGTGCAAAGGCATTGTTAATGAATATAGCTGGGAATTCAGCTTCCACAGAGCTAAGGTCATGAAGATCGTCATCAATCCTGATCTTCCCATAAGTAGCAGTTTGCCAGTTAAACACATGACCACGCCTACGAGCTTTTTCTTCTTCAAGCTTGATATATTGTTTCATAGTCATGTTGGGATCATCCATCCTAAAACAATCTTACTAGAAAAATATTAAATAACCAATACGTCGTATTCAGAAGACTGAATACGTCGTATCACACAAACACAATAAACAAGAATACAATTTATTCTAAACTACACTACTCCTAAGGGCATAATCTAATGTCAAAAACCAAAATATCAAATAAAAATCAATATTAATTTTCACTCCTCGGCAACGGCGCCAAAAACTTGATGTGTCGTTGTATGGTGTATATTTTATTGATTCAAGTTTTAAATTTATATTTTGCCGACTAAACCAAAAACAACACTTTAACAGGCAGTGTACCCGATCGGTAGTAGTTTCGTGATAAGTAGGGTGTCGAACACATGAAGCGAGGTTAAATCTATCAATTTAATTAATATCTTGGTTATATATTCTATGTTAATTCTATTCTATTCTAAACCTATGTTAAACCTATGTCAGTCTAAATCCTAATTCTAACGGGAAAATGGGGTTTTCAGCCTGAGAGACTGGCACGGTTTGGTTGGTGACTATAATCAATTCAAGGCACTTTTACCCACGCAAGCTAATTAACAAAAGATAAAAGAGCGGTCGAACCTTATATAAGAAAACTGTATTAACCATTATTAATCCGATTAGAACGTTGGTTTGTTTATTAAGTGCAATGATTTCTTCTCTCGAGGTGGCATATCATTCTTAAGACTTAGGCGTTACATCATCCTAAGACCTAGACACATTAATTCTAAGATAATTAAAGCATCCTTATTTGCTGATTATAATCTATCTTAGGGATTAAAGCAATGGTGATCTTGTTAAACCTTAGCTCATAGAGACTTTACCCACTTACCGCTTAATGGCAATTTATACACTAGTAGTCTACTTGTCCAACTATCCAATGGAATCAGAACGTTACTTGTTGAATTATCTAGGTCACCTGCTAGTCAACACGATCAATAAACCATTGGCAATATCCAATTAACTAGTTAAGCCCAAAGCGTATCCTAGACACAGACTTAGAAGGACAATATTTGTCTAACTATAATTCTAGATGTATAAATCACTATATGGCGAGAAATTCTGGACTCTAGATCTACTTAGTCCGCTTCACTAGATCCATTTGAATGATAGGTCGCATACAAAAGCGCGTAAACAAGTATAAATTGATAAACATAAATAAGCATACTACGATAAATTAAAAAATAGAGATAAACAAATACCAAAATTTCAAATCTTCATAACAATGGCTAATACTCGAAGGTATTAGCCTCCAAACGTCATAATAAATACAAGAGCAATAATTTAGCCAAGGTAAACTAACCGAGTTCACGAATGATACCAAAAACTGAATGATTACTAAAGTATATGGAATTACATGTTGTCTCTTATGGAATTGATAACGTTGCTCGACCTCTTCTGCTCTTTTTCTCCTCTGAAAATTGACTTTTATGGTTTAGGTATCGAGAATATAATTTAGCACACTAAAAACTTATTTTTGAGTTTTCTATTTATAAGGTCTGGAAGTCGGTTAGATACGGCGTATCCAAGTGTTGGATACGGCATATTGGGGATTTCTTGGAGTAGGGACCACGCTTGATATCTTCTAGAATATTTAAATACTATATCTTGAATACGGCGTATTAAGTCTCTCTGGATATAGCGTATTGATCTTTATCCTTCTGTGGTCTTTGGTGAGTGCAGGCACGGATACGTCGTATCTTCTTTGATGGATACGGCGTATTGGTCTTCAGAATAGTAATTTTAAAAATATCTTCATTTAAGCTCCAGAATGCGCGCCTTTTGCTAACTTTCACCAATTACTCCATAATTACTGCAATTCTCAAATATAAATGATTAATTAACAATTCTTTGCAATAACTATACAAAATGGGTTAATAACATGGGATAAATGATGCTATAAAATAGACGTTATTTGATGTCATCATCAGTGTTATTATAGCCTTTTGGGAGAGTAATTAGGGTTTCTTAACCTTTGTCAAGGGTTAGAAAAGTGTGTATGTAGCTAAGACCCCCTAGTATGATTATATAGGCTAGATACATGCTTTTGGAGTAAGAAAACGAAGTTCCAGTAGTAATGGGGGGAATGATCAGACTTGGAGCTTAATGGTTCATTAATTCATCTATAATTGGCACTTTTGTAACTAAAAAACATCGCCAGTCGGGCGGCTGGAGCATGAGTCAGGTGGCTCGTTGGCTTCTGCTAGCCTGGGCGGCTGGGGCTTCGCTCCAAAACGTAAAGTGGTGTTTTCTTTGTCATTCATTCTCCCTTTTCTTCCCTTTTGGTTGGGTTGGCCCATATAACTTGTAAATGGATTAAACACTTGTATTTGGGCTATAATAGGCTTCCAAATCTCTTTATCAAATCCTCTCTTGTTGGGAAATCTTTGAAAGTCATTTTCTTTACATTTTCTTCTCATTTTCTCGTCTTCTTCCATCTTGGCTAACTTTAAACATGTAAACTTCACTTTGCATAATATTAGTAATAAAAGTTATCTATTTAGCCAAATATCTTATATAAAAGCATAAATAACGCTCCCAGAAACATACTCAATTTGAGCGTTATCATGCACCCATGCCTAATCCCTAACCTTTGGTTTTACTCGAATGGGGGAATTGAATTCAATTATTTATGTCTATTCCATTGTTATAGATGTGTATATATGGTTTGTCGCCCTTGTTAGTGTAATGCTTTTGGTAAAGATTAAAAGATCCATACCATATATCATCATGCATCCTAACCTTTGGTTTTGCTCGAAAGAGGAAGTGAGCAATCATACATGTGTTATTCGTCGTTACGGATATGTATGTGTAGTTTTGTCTCCCTTGTTGGTGTAACGCTTTTGGTAAAGATTGCATTTAGAGGATGATTCACCTCGTAAGCCTTTGTGTTGTGTCAACCCATTTGCCTTTTTAAACATTTTCATCTAGACTCTAGTGGTGGAGATTAGTATCTTTGCCAAGCTTATGATAGAATACTCGTCATGACTGAGTAGTTGAGTGATCATTAAAAATGAAACACATAGATTAGTGAGAGTATGAGTGTGATTTGTTTTTCTTTTCGTGAGGTGCTCGGTATGGAATTTTCTAGCATATGTAATTTTTAAATTCATATCTTCCTGGATAACTTGGGAGATATCTTTTTGAGAATTACTTAAAATGTTCTACTTTGTGGCAAGTAGAAATCAAGTGGAGGGATATTTGATAACATCAAATATTTAATACTTTTTTATATCAAATTCCCACATTTATTGCCTTGCTTTATATCATTTTTATAATAATTCGGTACTTAATTCATTTTTATTTTGAATTCAGGTAATTAAAGGCATTTGAACGGAAAAAGACGAGAAATGGCCAAAAATAGTACCAATACTAATTTATTTAGTAAAAGTACTAAAATCATTTGATGGCTACTATATTTCTCGAGGATGCAGCTTATGCGCCTATTGAAGAATAATACAACTACTATATTATTAATAGAGGTACTATGTTTTTATAGATGAACATGATCGTAGAATTGCAAGCTTAGAAGGATTACGGCGTAACCGTCCCGCAAGAGTTATGCCGTAAATATTTTTGCTGAAGAGATATTGATGCTGATTAAGGGTTACGGCGTAATAGGTCGATATAATTACGCCGTAACCAATTTTTCTACTAAATATTAGAAAGCCACATCAGGAGGATTATGGCGTAACGAGGTCGGTACCGTTACATCGTAATGATGACTCATCACAGGGACTAATATTGTGCAGAAGTTATATAATTTTCATTTTACACCAAAGTCGTACAAGACTCAAAGTTTATACTTATTATAAATAGAAGAATGAATTCATTCAGTATCAATTCATAAATTCGGTGCTTTCTGTTTGCCGACACCAGCGACGAGAAGAAAACAAAGAGCATGTAGCCTGCATGCTTGATTCGGGTATAGGGCGAACCCTTCGGGGTTCGCCACAAGATTCAACTAGAAGATCGGGATCATTATTTCAGCATGATTTATATATGATTCATCAACTATTACAATTTGATTTCAATTAATTATTTTTTATAATCTATCAGATTTCGGCTTAATTTTTTGATGCTTAATATTTATTATGCTTAATTTTTGTTCTTTCCATTTAATTTGTTAATTATTCTTTGTTTATTTAGTTTTGATCTCTTTGGCTGATAATTATTTTGATAGATATCCTCATAGCTTGATATAGATCCCTGCGTTTTGGCAATATTGAAAGGTAGTTTTGATCCGGTTAGTCCTTTTATTAGGTAAACCGCTAAACATAGGATTACAAAGGTACTACAATAATTTGGAATCTATTCTAGTGTAGGGATCGATCAGATCACCGCCTTAATTACCCAAATACTTAAAAAAACGCAGGAACTCTTTCAGAGAGGGTTAATAATCTTTATAGGTTTTAGTCAGGTCTTTTGGATCGTTGGTACTTAATAGCTATAACCAAGATACTTTAATATCGAGACTTTTAAGAAATTGGGATCCTGGGAAGTATAGGACAGACCTCGAATGCTAATTCGGATATGTTAATATTAGAACACTAATAGAATGAGAATTAGACCTTGTACTTGAGATCAAGATAATTAAACTTAGGATATTTAATTAGTTATATGGGTTCATCTTCTTAGTAGTTTTCCACTATACCAATTCCACTGATTGATAAAACCAAATTATTATTCCCATCTCTTTTCTTGTAATCTAAATTATTCAAACAGCTTTAAAACGTGACAATCAATTTAAACTCAGATTTGTAACCGCCCATTAGCTCTTGGGACAACCTCGGATTTACCAAAACTACATAACTCATGACCGGGTTCTCTGCCGTTAGTGCATTTGTAAAGGTGAAACGAGTTTTATAAATTTAAAACTTGGTAAATAATATTTAAAAGAAAATACGCATCAATTAGTTTAGGGATGGTAGCACTAGGAGTGGTTTGCGTAGAGCCATGACTATAAAGGTTTCGCACTTGTTGATGGAATTCTGGCCAACTATCAGGGATGGGGAGCTTGTTGTGGGTGGCACAAGTGTGAAAAAGGTTAGGGATCCATGGGTGAGGTTAGCCTATCATTTTATAGTGACAACCATCTCGGGTCGGAAGGAATCCACCTAAACGATCACCGCGATAGATCTCTTC
Source organism: Tanacetum coccineum (assembly GCA_026074375.1). Lineage (NCBI taxonomy): Eukaryota > Viridiplantae > Streptophyta > Magnoliopsida > Asterales > Asteraceae > Tanacetum > Tanacetum coccineum. The sequence goes on along the minus strand of BQNB010014039.1, from coordinate 27,393 downwards.
TATCTCTATTGCATTTATGATGAGGGGGTCGTTTGCAACATCCCTTATTGGTTGGCTTGCTATCTAAATGGAGTTAGGGAGAAGGATTTGATTTGTGGTGGTATGTTTGTAACAAAGCTTGCCAAGTATTTTGGACTATTGACAAGGGAGATGGTTGATGCATTGAGTGTTAAACATCGAGCATATGTTTTCAAGAAGAAATCCTTGATTACTATAAGGATCGTCATGGAGCTTGATGGAGGGGCATGTTATTAGCCCGCAACACGTCAGGTTAGGGAGGATGATGAAGCTGAAAAGGCGGCTAAAGAGGGAGTTAGTGGGTCTTCTGATTTGTACATGAAAATGAGCAGGGGGGATTGGCAAGTTCGTCAAAGGTAATGGATGGACCAACAGGACGAACGCTGGGGGAAGATGAAGACCTAGATGACCTGGCAGGATGGACGAAGTAATTGGATGTTTGATCACACCGTCCGCCATTTCCATTACCTGTCCACTCGCGACAACTTGGACCCTCACCTCCAGATTAATCCGTTTCCCGGGCGCAAGGCAGACTGCCCTCCTTATGGCTATACTGGACCCATACCTCCTGGCTATGATTATCGATATAGCCCTGCTCTTGTTGGTTCTGATTGATTATACATGTTTGATTCTAGTACTTTTTATTATCCTCTCATATTTAAAACAATTATGGTTTATAATAGTTTAGGATTTGGATCTTTGACTCTTATTCCGGTTATCTATATGCATCATTACTTGTTAGTTTGTTGATTGTCGTGTGTTTTAATTCTTTATCATTTGTTTTCATATGTTTGAATTATGTGATCATGTTTTGTTTTGTCTTTAACTTCGTCTTAAATATTGCAATCAAAGGTATTTTACATCAGATTGTAAAGGAAAATATCTGGTTTCTAAGAACCATTTCAAGCATATTAAAAAAATAGTTTAGATTAATTCGCGTCTTATGTGTCGGTTTAGAGTCATATGATTGTGTTAAATTGTTTCTGTGGTTTATGCAGTAATTTTCTAGGAAATAACTAATAGGATTTGCATGCAGAAATTTTTCCAAGAAAGAAAAAAAATTACAGACGCTGGAGACGGCGTCAAGATTTATCCTGACGGCATCGCCAGCCCAACTACAGAAAATTCGTATTTTTTTTAATTCTTGAAAATTAGTTTTGTATAAATTCCGGAATTTGTAATTTTCCTAAAACTTGCAAAAAACCACGCTTACATTAACATATTCATACTATCCTTATTGCTTTCGTAGTGTTAAAACCCTAAACTATCACGTTGTATACTAGTATCCCACCGAATTTTACGCTAGGTATAGTTGTTTCTTGTCTTTGATTTGCATGTTATATTTGATAAGGAGAAGCCCGGGAGTTCTTAGGAGTTTCATGTGGAAGATTCTTGGATGACGATCTAGTCGGGATCATTTGTTTCTTCTCCATTATTGAGCAAAACGAGGGGAGTACTAGTTTCCTTTGCCTTTACTTTTCCCTTTATTCGTTTATGTGTACTTTTAAGAACATTGGAGACAATGTTTAAAATAAGTGTAGGGGGAAATGAATCCTTAGAAATTATTTCTTCATTTGTCTTTGCTTTGTCTTTAAAATGATGAGTAATATTCTATAACGTAGCGTAGACGGTTATTTTGACCCATATTTAAATTTTTTTATGGCAAATTGATGAAAACTAAGTATTATTAGCGTCTCATGGATAGGAACTATATGACTAGCACAAAAACCCTACCACTCAAAAAAATTCCACCCCATCTTTGGTGCTTAAGATAGTTTTACCTTTAGCTTGCTCGAGTTAAGGAATGAGCAATCATATATGTCGCGTTCATGGCCTTGATCGTGCATATGTGGTTTTGTCACTTTTTTTGGAGCACTGGTATCGGTTAAAATTATATGAGAGTGTACCGGTATTAAATCCTAGAACTTGCTTTAGTGATTCATCCCGAGACTGCTTAGTGAGATCACATTCGTGTGATTAAGATTTGCTAAATGATAAGAGGCACTAGGATAAACCCTGTTTTAAACATGTATTTGTTATTATGGTCACCTCGATCATATAACTATCCCCACACCCTTGCATCGCACTCATTTTTAGTGCAAGATACCCCTAGTACACCCCTCTGAGCCTAGCATTTTTGCGGTTCTCGCAATTTTTAGGTGGATACCAGATTATTAATGAAGAGCATTGTTTACACCCTTACCAAAATGTTACACCCAAATCGCCTTAGCCTTCCTTATATGTACTCGTTTTTAGTACATTATTGTAAAACCCAGTTAATTATTTGCTTGAGTACGTTGTTGCTAAGTCAAGTCTTTTATTAGTGTGTACAGTTTTGGGACGATTAGGATTCATGGTCGTTCTTATTTTTATGAAGAAATGGGGAAAAAGTCAAATTATTACCCCTATCGTGCTTAATACACTCCATGTTATTTTGATCCTTTCAGTTCAGGTCATTAGATTAATTTATGTTTCTGAGTTATAAAACTCAAGTGTAGGGGTGTGTTTATAAACCCCAAGTCATGTATTATCATATTTCAGCAGATGGCAGGGCAAAAGTGTATGAAAAAATAGAAAAAAGGTGAAAAGAAAAAAACATAAAAAAGAAAGAAAAAAATCAAAAAAAATAAAAAGAAGTAAAGAAAAATATGTACGGGTTGCCATCTTATTTATGTTTATGTTTATGTCAAGAAAGAGTTAGAAAAGAAAAAGAAAAAGTTTGATGTAGAGTTTTGTATATCTTAGTCGTAATGTGGCCGAGTATTGGCTTAGCAACGCCTTCGCATGTATTCTCGTATATTAATTAACTCACCATCACCCCAAATTCACCCAAATATATCCCATCTGAATCCGTTTCCGTTTAACTTACACCCAAACATCAGAACCCTTTAAAAACCTCTTTGATAGTAATTCCTAGGTGCTTACGCCGCCACAGCGGTGGAGGTTTGATCATTTATCAAACTTATGGTAATTTATATGCTATGAAAGGTAATGAGTGTTACTTTTTCCGTTTCCCATATTGTTATAATTCATTATACACCCGAGAGAAAGAGAGAATCCAAACATTTATTGTGAGGTGCTAGTATATAAATTTTGTGCTTTTAATTACGAGGTCTAATTGGTTGTGTCATAAATTATCTTTGAAAAGTAAGTTAAATGCCCCTGATACTGCTATTGTCTAGGTAGAAAATCCCATTTGCTTGAGGACAAGCAAATCCCAAATGTAGGGGTATTTGATGAGGTGTCGTTTTATACACTTTTTCGGGGTCATTTAACCCCCTAAATCATGCAAATATGCTCAGTATACGTGCTTAATCGTTTCTTTTTGTATTTTTAGCACTTGGATGAAATTTGGAGGAAATAGACATGACTTGGGCTCATTTGGGAAAGAAACGGATGACATTACAACTCTACACCAAAGTCGAAGAAGAAAAGGTCACACGGACCCTGGAGACGACGCACAAATACTTGTGACGGCGTCAGAACATCAAAGTGACAGTGTTAGAATAATTAAGACGGTGTCAGGACTTAACCGACATAGTGAAACCCTAGAAGATTCGGCGAAGCGATGGCGTCAGGATTACAAAGTGACACCATCGCGGTCATTTTTCTATATATACAATCGTTTTTAGGGTTTTAAAGTGTGGAACTTGGGGGATTTGTTAGTCATTATTAGAGTACGATTATCAGTAGTAGTTAGGTCATTTTTAGGGTTCTCAAACCCCTTTATAACCACCTAAACTCCATGTTTTGATCAGTGAAGTTCTTTATCTTTTAATCTTTCAATATGTCTATGCGTTGTCTGATTAATTATTGTTCTTCGCTTCTCCTTAACATGCTAGGCTAGATCTTATAATGTTTGCTTATGATTGCATGTGAATTTTAGAGATCCTTTTAATATTGCTTCTTGTTGATGGGTGTGCGCGTTAGGCTCTAGAGAATTAGCTTCGTAATTGTTTGCGAAGACGTATAGGGAAACGTAACTGTGTAGAAAGGATACCATTGGTAACAGTCTTCATACTACCTTACCCATCTATGTTTGATCACCTTTTAGGTATTTTAATGCATGTAATGTACTCTTAGGGGCCTTGTGATAGTCTTCGTACTACCTTACTTGTGCGTTGCCTTAACAAAATATTGCATAGACGACGGGTTCTTGTAATTCGTTTATGAATTAGGAAATATCTACACATCGCATCACAAGGGTGACGGGTAATAGAATTAGGAGAAGCAAACTAAGGATCATGCATGATTAAGTAAACACATTTATTTACCTATGTGATTTTCCACACATTAGTTTAGATTTATTTTAGTTATTTAATTAGCTTAAAACCAAAACCCCTTTCAAACCATTTATTTTAATTGCTTTCTTAAAAATATAAATACACAAAAATAATCTTCTTTCAATCCCCTTAGACCTTAGTTGCGTTCAGTTCAAGCATTCCCAACCTATTCCTATAGAGAACGATAACAACCTCCGAGTCTTACCTATACTACAGTACAACGGGTAGGTACACTGCCTAGGGAGTTGTAAAACTTCTTGTGAGTTTACAACAACCGCGCATCACAAACCTTACACCAAAACCAACAACATAAATACATCACACTTAAAATGATCCTTCATAAGATTCACTTAAACGACAATCGACTAGTATTTGGGTACTTGAATGACAAAGTGACTACGAGGTTGATTTGTTATCTCTTATTTGAGATTGAAGTGGGGTTTTACGAAGGAGTGCACTTATTTCATCATCGATCCTTCCTTCTACTTTCTAATTATTTTCTCCAAACCCCTTTATCGATTGATGACTTGCTTGAACTTTAGAGATTCACATTAAGACAGTAACTATCTGGTAAGACCTGATGCAAGGAGCTACATTGTAGTACTTATAGTGTATAGCTATCACATAAATGAGTTACGTTGTAGTTCTCGGTGTCACACGCAGATGCAGATGTGGATAGTATTCTTCAATCACTACAGTGCAAGATTAAGTTACAAATTTGAGGGGTTGTACTTTAATTTCAAGTTTGGTATAGCAGGTTTACTCCATCAATAGTTACTACAAAAACCCGACAGAATAGAGTTTGGTAAAGTTAGTCAGAGGGATTAAAAGAGTAGAGATATGATCAGCAGTCAATTCTTACGAGATAATGATCCTATTCATTAAGATTCACTTAAACGACCAATCGACTAGTTATTGGGGGTCTTGGATGACAAGTGGACTACGAGGTTGTTTTCGTTTTCTCTTATTTGAGATTGAAGTGGGATTTTACGAAGGAGTTGCACTTTTTCATTCATAGATCCTTCCTTATACTTTCTAATTTATGTTCTCCAAAAACCCCTTTATCGATTGATGACTTGCTTGAACTTTAGAGATTCACATTAAGACAGTAACTATCTGGTAAGACTTGATGCAAGGAGCTACATTGTAGTACTTATAGTGTATAGCTATCACATAAAGGAGTTATATTGTAGTTCTCAGTGTTACACGCAGATGCAGATGTGGATAGTATTCTTCAATCACTACAGTGCAAGATTAAGTCACAAATTTGAGGGATTGTACTTCAGTTTCAAGTTTGGTATAACAGGTTTACTCCATCAGTAGTTACTATAAAAACCTGACAGAATAGAGTTTGGTAAAGTTAGTCAGAGGGATTAAAAGAGTAGAGATATGATCAGCTACGAGATAAATTTGCGCTATAGAACGACAATGGTACTTCCCAGTCTTAACAATATTTTAAAAAATTCTCAACGACGTTCAAAATTTTTTAAGATTTTTTCTTAAAACAAGATCATCTCGAGTATATGAGCGTACATGACAATGATGCTTCTGAGATATCGTAACCATCATAGGGGGAATCGTGTATGTGGTGTGGTTTTACGGGTCAATGAAGAAATTGGTTTTGTAGATTTGTGTTAGGTACTATGGTTTCTATTTCATTGGATTGGTTTGTGTGAAGTATTCTAAAAATGTGAGAAGATTTGATGTTGATTTCTTCCAAGTTCCCCTAAATGGATAATCACTAAGACCTAATGACAAGAAGCAACAATATTTTGTGTGGTTTACTTCTTTTTCTAAAAAAATTTGTTGAGCACTTAAATGGCCAAGATAGAAGATCATAAAAGTTTCATCAATGTTTCAAATATGCTCAAGATAGGGTTATTGGTTCGGGGGAAAGTTGACTTAGAAACTTCATCAAAAAGGAGGATATGAGAAAAGCTTTTCAAGACATGTTGTATGAATTGGGAGAAGTTAATCCAGTTTATACTCATTACAGTGTTTCTACAACAAGTCAAGCAAAAAAGATCCAAGCTGGTGTACATGTATAAAAACAAAGGATAAGAAAGACATCTTCAGCTTTGGAAGACTTTACTTTTGTTGTATTTATACTTGTTAGGAACATTGTAAATAATTCTGTATGTCTCCACATTGAAGAAGATTGTTAGTCTTAAAATGTAAGCAACTTATATGGAATTCATTAGTTATCAATAGCCATATACGCAAGGAATAGTATTGACAAGTTAGTATAGTTTAGATGCGTAGAGGCTATATATACCCCCTCTTACTTCTAAGGATGGGTGAGGTTCATTTCCATAAGGTGTATTATTCTTTCTTCCTAATCTAATACACCATCTTTTCTTTATTTCTCTCTCTACTCTCTCTCATGGCTGAGGTCTTATTTTGGCCTCCCCGACCTCCGGATCATGGTTATGCTAGTGAATTTTATGATTACCGATGAGGTGTCATTTTATACACTATTTCCAGTACATTAGCTTTTTCATAGTCTATCTTTTCTTTGTGCGTTTGTTCGTAATTTTCATTGACTATTCCATTCTTCATTATGAAGAATGTGAATCCATCTAGTTCCACCCTTAATAGTGAGTTTCTCAATCCTAAGAAAAAGTTAGAAATTAAGTCATGGCTTGAGGATAGTAAGATTGTTAACCCATTAGTCAGTTTAGAAAACATAGAATACTTTGATACCTTCCCCACCTTAGAAGAATTAGGATACCATGAGTGGCTCTTGAAATACCTCAAACCATCTTGGGTTAAGGCAAAGATAAGAACCGGAAACTTAAATAACATTAAGATCTCTTGCATGGTTGGTCACTTCCTTAAAACACAATCTTACATTGATTTAGAATCACCAATTAATGTTATGTCCAAACAGCATTACAAAATGATCATGAGTAAAGGGTTAGAGTCGAGACAGAAAACATCCAACCCTAGTAAGAACAGAAACTTTATAGGAAGAGTTAGGGGTTTAAAAGTTTTTGTAGGAAACTTCATGTACGAATGTAATTTCATGATTTTAGAGGATACTACTAGCATTATAGATCACCAACTTGGAGAAGTAGTCTTTAGAAAACCATTCGTAAGAGAGACCGGCCTTGTTTATGATCAGGAAGAGTGAACGATTGTGTTCAAAAAAGAAAACGAGAAAATTACATTTAAGATGCCTCATAAGATGGAAACGTTTAACCATATAGACTTTAAGGATGTGGATACCAATTCCATGCCGCCCTTTGACCTTAAGAATAACGATGACCATGGGAAAACATGTTACTCTGATAGCCTAATCTTAGGACTCGAGTACAAAGAAGACGAAAGCATAAGTAAGGAAATTCGACACCTAATGAAATTAGAAAGAGAGGCATGGAAAAGAAAAGAATAAGTCACGTAAGGGCGTGTAACTTCAAGTCTAGCTACAAGACTCATAAATAAAGAAAAACGCTTTTTGGGAGGTAACCCAATGTTTATTTTTCCCGCATATTAGGTGTGTCTTGTGATTTAATTCTTTTCATTTATTCTTTTATGTTTGAATTACTTTGTAATCATGCTTTGTTTTGTTTTTAACTTCGTCTTATTTACAATCAAATGTATTTTGCAACAAAATAAGTGTAGGGGATATATCCAGTTTTTAAGAACCATTTCAAACATTTAAAATAAATTGTTTAGATTAATTCGCATCAGTTTTGAGTCATATAATTGTATTGACTAATCCCAGGTTTCATGCAGCAATTTCATACAGGAAATAACTTATATAATCGCGTACATGAAGTTTTTCAAAGAAAACGAAAATAAAAATTCTGCTCAGAGCCTGGAGACGGCGTCATGATTAATCCTGACAGCGTCGTGAGCTTAGCTACAGAAAAATTTGAAAATTTTCAAATATTTTCGAAAAATAGTTTGAACAACATTTACATATGATTACATCATTACTCTCATCCTATCTTTACTGCTTTCATAGAGTCAAAACCCTAAATTCTCGTCGTATATATATATCGTATATAAATATATAATAATATATAAAAATATATATAATATATATATATATATATATTATATATAATATATCCCATTCAATCTTTCTGTTATTTATTTTTAGACTTTTACGCGTTTACTTTTAATTTTTATCGTTTAGTTAAATCGCGTAAACTAAAAATCAACAATCAACATAAACGGGCACCAAACAAATTAAAGTTTACGTCAAGCAAGTATTACATTATTTTTACGAAAGTAATAATCAACTTTTTATATTTTATTTTTATTGGTTACGTAAAACGTTTACGTTTCGCAATAAAATACATTTAGGCATACCCGAAAGCACCAATACCTATCTATACCCAACCAAATACCCATAATTATACCCAATACTCAAAAAATTTATAATTTCCTTATACATATATACATTGGCCGGTTATGAGCTTATAGAACACAAAGATATTTATATTATTGACTTTTGTTATTGGCATGTGTTTAAATGAATTACAAGTAAACTCTTAACCACTCTTCTTACAATACATGACTTCAAGCCTTTTTTACACCAAGCCATACATTCTTACACCAAAACCATACCCTTCTTACACCCTAGTCTTTTAAACATAAAACCATGGTTTTATCAAATGTTTTTAGTAGATATTTTTGCTATATAAGGGATTCTATTCACAACACATTCATTTACTTATCATATCAACTAGCAAAACATAAAAATCCTCTCCCTTTAATCCTAATAGCCACGGCTCAAAATACCACCTCTAAATAATTCATAGTTTTGATTTCTCAAGTATTACAAGTACATAAGGGTTAATATTAGGCATATCTAAGGTGTTGCAAAGGGTATTGGAAGCTTGGTTGGGTGATTATAAGGGTTTGTTCAAGTAAAGAAAATTAGGGTTTTCTAAGTAAAGTTAGGGTTTTGTGATAAGTATTTAGGCTAAATACTTTGTTTGTGATATTGTGTATCATCCTCATTCATCTTCTAAGGTCTATCTATAAACTCCCTATCCCTGAATAATTTATTTTATATTTTATATAATTGTTATATGGTTAATCACCACCTAGTTATATTTTATACATGTTTATAAAATATTGCAAGTTTATATAAACTCAAAAAATACTTGTTCATGGTAAAAATGATGTTTAAAACATAAGAATATGTTTTATTTAAGGATTTACAATCAATGGATAACTTATATAATTATTTGTTAAGTTATGGTTAATTATTTATTTATATGGTTTGTGTAAATAAATAATTATGATCGACATTTTATCTTGGACAATCATTATGGACACAATTTAGAGAACTCAAAATATACCAGACATGTGGTATAAAGTATTGGAGATGATTGTACAAATTTAATCAAGTAATAGATTTATAAAAACTAGTTTATAAATTATAAAAATAAAGGGTCTCTTTTAATGCTACTGTTGGAATTCGAAATTTAATAAATTGTGGAAGTATTTTTATAAAATAGAACATATTATAAGGATCGTAAACATATAAATAACTCGAAAAACCGAGCTATAACGAAGAAGTTATGACATAGTAAAAGAACCAATTATCTCTCTTGTTTCTCTCCCTAGGCCACGGCAAACAAACATCACCCACATACATTCATAATTTTTGATTTCACAAGTATTCCAAGTATTCAAGGTTCATTGGTAGGCATATCTAAGGTGTTTTGGAATCTTGGTTAGTTGATTACAAGGGTTTAATACCAAGAAGGAAGCTAGGGTTTCTATAAGTGAAATTAGGATTTTCTTGTTTTGGAAGCTTGGGTTTTATTGATAAGTTAGGACTTAGACTTTATTTCTCTTTATCATCCATCTTGTTAAGGTCTTCTAAGAACCCTAAACTTTTCATATTATTAATTTCATGTTTTATATAATTGTTATATAGTTAATCATCACCAAGAGTATTTTATAAGTTTATAAAATGGATATTTACACTTGTATAAATTTTAACCACATTTTCATTATGATGTTATAATGCTAAAATGATGATATAAGGCAAGAACACACTTGGTATAATTATTATTTAATTTATAAAACTAGTTTATAAATTAAATATATAAAAGTTTACTTATTATGTTTATGATTAAATAAATGTGAAGACTTGTTATTCTTGGACAATCATTATGGACACAATCTAAAAGACTCAAAATATATAAGACTTGTGGTATAAAATATTGTAGATGACTTGTAGTGAATTAACTAACTTAAAAACTTATAAAAATAACTTTATAAACATTTTGATTAAAAACTTCAAACCTTCTGTTTTAATTCAAAAATTTTAATATTTATTTTATATTTTACTAAAATACTACATGTCATGAGGATCGTAAGCATATAAAGAACTTGAAAATCCGAATTATAACGAAGAAGTTACACTATTTACAAGTTTACAATAATAAGTGTGTTATAAAAGTAATTTTATAAAAATAAATTACTGTTTATAACAGTGACTTTTGGAAAATATTTTACTTGGATATAACTTTTAATTACGAAGACGTGCTCGAAAGAATCACTAAAAACGGAATTAAAATGAGTAAGTTATGATTTTTGCAAGATTACGATAATTAAATACATAAAAATAGTTTTTATATAATTAGGAACAGTAAAAATTTATTGTTCACCAGTAATAAAAATATTATAAATATAATATTTGATAGATTTTCTTAATATGAAACCGTGGATATAAAGAACATATAAAACGGAGTTAAAACAAGAAAGATACGCACTATTTTACTCTTGTGCACTATTTCCTGACATGAATAGTGTTGGTTCGTTTTTAATAAAAACTTTACGAAACGATGTAACATTACCTATATAATATTTATACATGTTTTTAACTTTATAAATATTATTTTACGAGACGATTGAAATATTTACATAATGACTTAATATAAATAATGAAAACATTAAATCAAGTATACTATTTTTACAAGTACAAATACATAGACATTATTTTTCAAAGAACGAATTTATATGGTTTAATTTTATAAATTAAACAAACACGTTTAGGTGGTGATGTAACTATATAGAATTATATGTTGTGTTAGTTATTCAAAGTACATTGTACTCATACGACCTATATTTAATTAGGTTGCACTCGGCCTATACGTGACGATTTTCATATTTGATTATATATCAAATACATTCACTGAGGTGAGTTCATAGCCCCATTTTTATACGATTCTAATGATTTACAATTCTCGGGGTGAGAAACATGCATTGTTTTACGATTTGGCGCAAGTACACTTTTATACAAATTATGAGTTTGCCTAAGTAGCTATAACCCACTATGCCCATGAATCATGAACTGTTAATTACTGGATTGTAAGCGCGAATGTTATGAATAGATCTATTTGGGATTGACATCCCCGTTCGGGTGAGTAGCGCTCACTAGTTTCGGTGGTACCGAAACGCCGAATGTATACCATGTCGGAACAATTTAGATGTTGCGGGTTGAACATCTACACGTGCACATTATTTGCATTAATTTGCATACATATATGTTGTAGCTTCAGTGTCATGAGCTTAATGCATTTCGTTACATTTTGAGATATTATATGTGTTACATGTCTTACACTTGGAAATCTTGCGGTCCTACTTTATGCATTATTTAAACCTGTGAATTTATCAACTTTATGTTGACGTTTTAAAGCATGTTTTTCTCAGGTCAATAAGGTACAGAAAACTAGGATACATAGTCAATTTGAAATAGAGATTTAAGTGCATTACATTTTAGAGATTTGTTATGTATTAAAATCTTTTACATTTACATGGTTGAACAAGTTAAGCTGTGAGCTTTTGTAACAAGCTTTTGTAACAAACAACTTTAATTAAATCCAATGTATCATTTTAAACGACTCATATAGAGTTCGTTCTCATATCTTGTGCTATTGATCTATGAAGTAACACTCTTAGACCCATATTCCGTTGCGACCCTATTTGGGGGTGTTACAATTGTTATTATAGTCTCACCAACCATATAACTATTCACACCCTTGCCATGCACTCATTTTTAGTGCAGGATACCCCTAGTACAACCCTCTGAGTCTATCCTTTTTCATGATTCTCGTAATTTTCTAGTTAAGCCAGACTATTAATGAAGAGCATTGTCACCCTTGAACCAAATGTTACAACCAAATCGCCTTAGCCTACCTTATATGTACTCATCTTTAGTACATTATTGTTTTAACTCGAGTTATATTAAGTACACGGTTGCTAAGTCCTTATCCTTGTAAATACTGTTTTGGTACGATTGAGATTCATGGTAGTATTCATCTTATCAAGAATTGGGGAAGAAGTAATTTATTACCCCCAATAGAACTCAATAAGTTCCATGTTATTTTGATCCAACTTAATTCGATTCATTGGTTAGATTGTAAATAATCGAGTATGTAAAAGTTTAGCTGTAAGGGTGTATCTATAAACCCCCATGATGTATTATATGTTTAAGCAATGGCAGGGAAAAAGTGTACGAAAAAAATGTATATAAAAAAAGAGTGAAAAAATATACGGGTTGCCATTTGCTTATGTCTATGTTTATATTAGAGTTAAGAAAAGAAAAAGAAAGATATTGATGTAAAGTTTTGTATAGTTTGTATATTTTGTCCGAGTCTTTGGCTTAGCAACCAAATCAGCGTGTATTCGTATAAATAATTAGCTAACCCTTTCACCCCAAATTCACCCAAAAGTCACTCCCCAAATGTATCCCATCCGTTTCCGTTTCCATTTATTGTTGTGTTACGCCTACACCCCACAACCTTTTAAAAGACCTCTTAGACAATAATGAATAATACTTGCTCCTAAAGGTGGAGGTTTGATCATTTACCAAGCCTATGGTAATTTATATGCTATGACAGGTAATGAGTGTTGACTTTCTTTTCCCTATTATGTTATAATTTATTATACAACCGAGAGAAAGAGAGAATCCCAAACACTTATGTGAGGTGATAGTATATACTTTCCGTGCTTTTAATTACGAGGTCTAGAAGGTTGTGTTGTAAAATGCTTTAAAAGAGTAAGTTAAATGCCTCCAATATTGCTATTGTCTAGGTAAAAAAATCATATTTGCTTAAGGACAAGCAAATCACAAGTGTAGGGGTATTTGATGAGGTCTCATTTTATACACTATTTCGGGGTAATTTAACCCCCTAAATCATGCAAATATGCCTAGATTATGTGCTTAATTATTTGTTTTCAGGTTTTTAGCACTTGGATGGCATTTGGAGGAAATACACGTGACTTTGGCTCATTTGGAGAAGAAACGGACAAGATTACGGACCTACACCAAATCTCTTAAAGAATTATGCATACAACACGTGGAGACGGCGTCGCATGCATAAAGCGACACCGTCGTGATCTATCTAGTGACGGCGTCAGAAATCTAGCGACGGCATCAGGACGTAGCCGACTTAAAGAGGATCTAGAATCATCTACGTGGCGACGGCGTCAGGACTTCAAAGCAATTTTCCTATATATATTAAACCGAAATTATGGTTTTAAGTGTGTAACTTTGTATAACTTTAGGGAGACGAACCCTAGTCATTCTAGCAGCTTTTAAGGTCGTTTTAAGGGCCTCAAAACCCTATTGTAACTACCTTTAATCCATGTTTTAATCAAGTAAGATTGTTTATCATTAATCATTCAATATGTCAATGTGATGTTTGATTGATTTATGTTCTTGCTTTATCTTTAACATGCTAGGTACTTATGATTGCATGAAACTTAGGTTGTAGATCCTTTTGATGTTGCTTCTTGTTGATGGATGTGCACGTTAGGCTCTAGAAAACTAGCCATAAGATATTAAATTGGCATAGATATCTAGGGAAATACGAGTAGTGTATAAAGGATACAATCAGTAACAGTCTTTATACTACCTTACCCCTAATATGGTTGATCCCTCAAGATATTTCACATGCATTTAAATACTCTTAAGGGCCTTGTAATAGTCTTCATACTACCTTACTTGTGCATTACCCTAATAGAATATTAAATAGACGGCGGGTTTGTGTAATCTGTTCATGACCTAGGAATTACTTACACAAATCATCACAAGTGTGACAAGGCAACAGATCTAGGAGAAGCAATCTGAGGAGTATTGCATGATTAGGTAGATACATCTTTTTATCATAAAGTTATCACCAGTAGTTTAGATTATATTTAGTTTAATTATTAGTTAATCAAACCAACCTCTCAAACCATTGATTTACTTGCTTTCTATAAAATATAAAAATACAAAAAGAATCTTCTCTTAACCCCTTAGAATTATGTTAGACCGTGTTCGAGCCTTCCCATACTATTCCCCTAGAGAACGATAACAACCCCCGAGTCTTTCCTATACTACACTGCAACGATTAGGTACATTGCCTAGGGGATTGTAAAACTTCCTGTGAAGTCTTCGCAACCCTCACATCAATTACCAATTGCTAAACCACACGGTTCAAAGACACAACATAAAACATATACTTTTTGATTTTTAAAGGATAAAATGATATAAAGTTTGTGTTTTTATGAATCTAGGACGTGTTTAGGACAAGATTAAAGTGAAAAGTGGTAATCTTTTTCATTTAAAATCGATCTTTTGTTGTTTTTTGGTCACGTTTTGGGTTTGGAAAGGGTTAGGCGAAACAAAGTTTAAAAGGACAAAGTGTACGCGTGTTTTTAGGGCTAGGACTAGGTGAAACAAAGAGCTTCAAGGACAAAAAGGAAGCGTATATTTTGGTTCATGAATCAGGCGAAACAAGTTTCTTATGTTTTTAGGCGAAACAAAAGTTTAGAAATGTTTTGTTTTGAGTGTCTCAAGATACAATCTACTTGGGAACTCAGGCGAACCAAGTAACCTTGGGTTCTAGGCGTAATAACGTGGGAAGTCCAGGCGAAACTACTATTGATATAGCTTAAGCGAAACAAACTTTTAATCCAAGTCAGGCAAAACAACTCTTGAACGAGCTAAGAGAAGAACTATTCCTAAACCCAGGCGAAACAAACCTGGGTTTTTAGGCAAAACAAAGTTAAGGGTTCTTATAGGTAATAATATTGATCTTTGTAGGTGAAACAATCTTCTTCAAGATTGTGGAAACTAGAAGGGGGGTTGAATAGTTTACAAGTTCATTTAGGTTTTAAAAACATTGCTTACAAAATATGTAGATTTGAATTGTATGTTTAACCAATCCACAATATGAACAAACAATATATAACAATCTAAACTAAAGCTAAATAACAATGACAATAATATGAAGAGATAAGGAAAGGAACAATCAAACCAAGACACCAAGATTTATAGTGTTAGGTAGAAGTCTTCTTCGCCTACTTACTCCCGAGCTATCCTACTCGAGATTTTCTCTTCTAGGACGTGTTTAGGACAAGATTAAAGTGAAAAGTTGTAATCTTTTTCATTTAAAATCAATCTTTTGTTGTTTTTTAGTCACGTTTTGGGTTTGGAAAGGGTTAGGCGAAACAAAGTTTAAAAGGACAAAGTGTACGCGTGTTTTTAAGGCTAGGACTAGGTGAAACAAAAAGCTTCAAGGACAAAAAGGAAGCGTATATTTTGGTTCATAAATCAGGCGAAACAAGTTTCTTATGTTTTTAGGCGAAACAAAAGTTTAGAAATGTTTTGTTTTGAGTGTCTCAAGATACCATCTACTTGGGAACTCGGGCGAACCAAGTAACCTTGGGTTCTAGGCGTAATAACGTGGGAAGTCCAGGCGAAACTACTATTGATATAGCTCAAGCGAAACAAACTTTTAATCCAAGTTAGGCGAAACAACTCTTGAACGAGCTAAGAGAAGAACTATTCCTAAACCCAGGCGAAACAAACCTGAGTTTTTAAGTGAAACAAAGTTAAGGGTTCTTATAGGCAACAATATTGATCTTTGTAGGCGAAACAATCTTCTTCAAGATTGTGGAAACTAGAAGGGGGGTTGAATAGTTTACAGGTTCGTTTAGGTTTTAAAAACTTTGCTTACAAAATATGTAGATTCGAGTTGTATGTTTAACCAATCCACAATATGAACAAACAATATATAACAATCTAAACTAAAGCTAAATAACAATGACAATAATATGAAGAGATAAGGAAAGGAACAATCAAACCAAGACACCAAGATTTATAGTGGTTCGGCTACGAAGCTCTTCTTCGCCCTACTCTACTCCCCGAGTATCCTACTCGAGATTTCACTATGTCAACAAGCTCCCTTCAGGCGGAGAAAACCGTTTACACGTCGCTTACGTTATTTTCTGACACTAAGCTAAATGTCGAGTCCTAATCTTAGCTAGAACCAATCTACCACTTCACAATCAATACACAATCACTAGATCTACACTATCGGATTTACACAATATCCGAATCACACAAATACACAAGATAATTACAATAGAGATTTGATACTTAGAAGAAAGGAGAAGAGATCACTAATCAACACTTCGTTTCTTGACGAATACGAGTGTTCTTCTCTTGCACTTGAATGAGAGGGAAGAGATGAGAAGAAGAGATTAGATCACTTGAAACAAGATCAAGAGATGTTAGTGATCAAGATATTTAGTGAGAGAAAGAAGGTTTTTAGAGAGAGAAAGAAGTGTGAGAAAATGTGTGCAAAGAGGTCCGATTTTCAGCAATGGATGGAGAAGTATTTATAGCCAGGAAAATCCAAAGGTAACTGGCGGCGATCCCGGCTGTCCCAGATATATAAAGGGGCCGCCAGGCCTATAAGGGGGCTGCCAGGTAGACTCCGCTCCCTTTTTTGTCTTTTTGTGGGGAAGGTTGTATCTGGTATAGAAGCTTCCGTTTTAGGGAGAAAATTTGAATTTCAAATTTTAAGTTTTTAATAAAACTTTTCTTTTAATTAGAAAATATTTTGTATAATTAATTTTGTGAAAATCTTTTGTAAAAATGTAATGGATAAGAGAAAAATATTTTCTTGATCACTAATCATGCTTAATGATTTGTTTGTTCATACCTTAAGTGATTACTAATCTTAAAATGGAATTTTACGATTAATAATGTGTAAACGTTTAATTTTATCGTAAACATTTTTACATTTTGTTATTATCAAAACGTTGAGAGGTCGAAAAATATAAATAAGGTTTTTAGACATTATTTGTATTAACAATCTCCCCCTTGTTGATGATGACAAAATATAAACTCATTTTGTATAAAATTAAAAGTTACAAAATTATTAAAGTGTTTTGTTCCATTTCTCCCCCTCTTTGTCGAATTCAAAAAGGATGATCGTCGAGTAGTTGTAGGAAGAGAGAAATCGACGATATCAAGACTCCCCCATGATGTATGCTCTCCCTTGTTCGGGGCACCAAGGGATCGATCATACGAAAATTGTTTGCTACAAACAAGGTTAGAAATACAAGTGTAAGACAAATATCTTTTAAAGCAACACATTATATTTAAGTCACCCAAAAGAGAGTTTCATTCAACCATCAAGAAACTCATACAATAGCAAATACAACTAATACATTCATACAACATAAAATAAAACTAGAGCTGGTACAAGATAATTAACCCATAAGACATACTACATAAGTCCTAAATGATTCATGATTCATAGATAATGACTTTTTGAGCAAAAAGGTTTAGGGTGACACGTTTATGAAAACATTTGAAGACATTTCAAGGTGGAGGTGTAAAGTGTGAGGTGATTGCGGTAGTGAGAAGATACTCAAGATGAGCAAACATGATGTTCATCTCATCTCTTAAGGTTAAGAAAAGAGTTCGGTTATGAAAGCAACATATGCAATTTGACCCATGGTAGTCATGGTAATTGTAGTAAAGAGGGTGACCCATAATAGGTGGTTGAGGTTGTGGTGGAGATGGTGGTGATGGAGTGTCATGAATGTGATCAAGAGGAGTGATTGGTGACAAAGAGAGTGTGATATCCAAAGAAGAATGACTTTGAAGTGGTTGAGGATTTAGAGGTCTAGGAGGAACATCTGAAATGTTGTCAAGCAAAGGGTTCAAAGGATGAGGAGAAGTTGGTTCATTTGAATATGGTGGTGAGATTTAAAGTTTTGATTGAAAAGAAGAAGATGTGTTCTCTTGGCTTGATGAGGTTTGATTAGTGGATGTGGTTTTTGATGGTGCATTTGGAGGAGTTGGAGATGAAGAAGTTGTTGTAGGAGAAGGTATGGTGGTGACATTTTCATCACTAGAGATGTTGACAAGTAGTTGTCTAGGAGGGATTATGGTTAGTTTAATTTTCTTGGAAGGGTTCGAGGAAGAAGCTTTGGTGGAGTTCATGGTGGAATTGGGTAAAGAATATGAAGATGGTAGGAAGAATGAGAAAGATGGCTTATTTAATTTAAAAGCAAATGATCAAAGTAGAAAAGCATGAGAATTAAGAAAACAAAATCCAAAAGTTGTTTAGCAAAATGCAGGAAGTTTAGCTAGGTCTAAGAAAGAATAGTCAACTGTACAGAAAATCAGGTAGTCACAGTAAAATTTCTGTGACTTCTGATGGAGGTCCCAAAATTATATGGCGGGCCCAGATATATTAGGGGGCAGCCCCTTATTTATGGGGGCCGTTCTCTGGAGTCAAGAAATTTTTCTAGTTCTTCATGATTTTTTGTAAATCATGTACAGAAAGAGTTTCCTATATTCCCTTTTTGCAATCAACTCTATTTCATCATGAATCATCTAATACTCAACAATGAAATTCATAACACTCAACATTCTAAATTCAATCAAAGAAACACATATATGCATATTGACTAATAGATAAGCATGCATATCATTATAGAGGTAATTAGAGTGTGTCAAGTACCATGAAAATAAGTGTTTAGGATGATAAAATCGAAAGATCATCCAAGGCAAATTACGTTGCCCGTACTACATACTAAGTTATCACTAAATAATATAAGTTTAAGTACTTAAGCGTCATAGAGTAATAAGTAATATAATTAATAATTTCATAAAGAACATCTCCATATTGCTCACATTTTGATATTTCTCCACAAGTTTCTGAGGCCTTTCTCGATTGACCTTAATCCACCACGTTGCTCATCTTGAATCTGAACTTGACGGTTGATGATTTTAGTTTGACGAGTGTAAAAGGGTTCCAAGTGAGGGTCAATGTTAGGTGGGTTTTGAAAAACTTAAGGAACTTGATGGGTTAACGAATTGACATAACGAATGGGGGAAGGAGTGCTTGCACGCGAGGTCCCTTCGCCATTTCCATCATAATCATCTTTAAGATGAGAAGAAGATGGTTGGTCAAAGGCGGAAGAAGAAGAAGTGGAGTGACGACCTCTTCACGTGCCTAGTGTGTGCCTAGATGTAACAAATGTGAAGTAACGATTAACTCAACCTAGAGATAAAATCATAAGAGTTGACCTAAACGCTCCTTAATTTGATTTTGCTCATCCAAACAAGTCGAAAAATACATATGAATTATGTATCTTAAAATTTGTTCATGAAATCATTATGCATGTGTTTGAAAACGTTTTTAAGTTGTATTAACAATGCATAACCACAATTTTATTATGTTCCTAACATGAGTAATTAGAAAATAAAATTATGGTTTTTGGTTCGAAATCAATTTTTTAACAAATTCACTAATGTATGCAAATCCTATGTCTACAGGAAGCATATTAGTTATACATTGTATCCTAGTAGTCTCAATTGTACAAAATTGAAAGAAAATTAAAAAAATCTCCAATTTTAATTTTAGTGTTCATCATGAACCCTATACTCAAATTGAAAGAAAATGGATGAAATGACTTACAATTGATGATCTTTAAGATGTTGTGAATGATTGTAGGTGTTGATTTTATCTTCAATTTGTGTTTTAATGGGTGATTTTGAGTTTTTGGGTGGTTTGAGTCGTGTTCGTCACTTGCAGATATGAAAGGGGGTGTTTGTTTTTGTGTTTTGAAATTTTTTAGTTAAGTGTTCAAGTTTTGGAGTCTGCTGATGGTGGTCCCATATCGCTTGGCGGTCCCAAATATATTGGGGGTCGCCTAGGGTATGGGGGCCGCCCTTAGTGAAGGGTTTTGGACTCTGTTTTTGACAAAAAATTTACGAAGAGGAGTGACATTTTAATTTGCATTTCGCGAATTAAAAATGCTTAAAGTACTTCAGATGAAGTATTCAAGTTGTCACGACACGGAATGGAACACGGACTAGAATTGAGACAGAAGAAGGAGAAGCAGACTAATATGATTTATGGAATGTGTTCCATCATTCCTAAACCATGACGTAGATAGTTAGACGATTCACGTTTAAGGGGTTTCGTAAGAATGTCGGCGATGTTGTCGATAGACGGCACTTTTTCGATTGAGATATGTCCTTTCTGAACATTATCACGAAGAAAGTGGTGACAAATTTCGATGTGTTTGGTTCAAGAATGTTGCACTGGGTTTACTAAGGTTAATCGGGCCTTTATTGTTGCACATGATCGGGACGTCGTCGAGTCGTACGTCATAGTCGATAAGAGCTTGTTTCATCCATAGTGCTTGTTGACATGCCTTTTCGGCGCTTACGTATTCGGTTTCGGTAGTGGATAAAGCAAGAGCGGTTTGTTTCTTCGAGAACCAAGATGTCAAACAACATCCCATAAACATACAAATACCGCTAGTGGTCTTTTAATCCACATAATCTCCCGCATGATCAGAGTCGGCATATACTATTGTTTCTATGCCGGTCCCCTTAGGATACCATGATCCTAAATGCGTAGTGCCTTTAATGTATCAGAAGATACGTTTAACCCCTTCAAGGTGAGAGGTTTTGGCAGCCTCTTGGAAGTGGGCACAAAGACAGACACTAAACATGATATCGGGCCTACTTGCCGTTAGGTATAATAAACTACCTATCATGCCTCGATACTTGGTACTATCTACCGACTCACACTCTTCGTGTTTTATGAGTCTGGTATCGGAGGACATGAGTGTTTTCATTGGTTTAGATTCTTCTAAGCCAAATTTCTTAAGCATTTCTTTAATATATTTAGATTGATTAAAGAAAATACCATATTTCATTTGTTTTATTTGTAGTCCAAGGAAGAAGTTAAGTTCACCCATCATGCTCATCTCGAACTCGTCATGCATGATTTTGGCTAATTCATCACACATGTCTTGACAAGTTAAACTGAATATGATTTCATCGACATATATTTAAACGATGATGAGATTTGAACTTCTCTTCTTAGTAAAAAGAGTGTTATCTACCATTCCCATTTTATATTCATGTTTGATAAGGAAAGCTTTTAATCTATCATACCAAGCTTTGGGTGCTTGTTTAAGACCATATAAAGCTTTCTTTAGTTTATAAACATGATCCGGTTTTTCAAAGTCAATGAATCCTGGAGGTTGTGCCACGTATACCTCCTCATTGATAAAACCGTTCAGGAATGCACTTTTTACATCCATTTGGAATAGTTTAAAGTCTAAAGCACAAGCATAAGCTAATAGTATCCTAATTGACTCAAGTCTAGCAACTGGGGCATAAGTTTCATCATAATCGATGCCCTCTTGTTGATTATAGCCTTGAGCAACTAACCTAGCCTTATTTCGAGAAACAATACCGTTCTCGTCTAACTTATTTCTAAACACCCACTTAGTTCCTATAATTGTCATATTCCTAGGTTGTGGAACTAACTCCCAAACGTCGTTAGCAATGAATTGATTTAATTCTTCTTGCATAGCGACTATCCAACTATCATCCGTTAAGGCTTCATTCACATTCTTAGGTTCTATAGTTGATATAAAACAAAAGAAGTTACTTTGGTTTTGGGCTTGTGATCTAAGGGTTCTTTGGTTAAGGTTTCCTATGACATTTTCTAATGGATGGTTCCTAGATTCCTTAATATTGACTATTTCGTCAATCTCTAAAGTTTCATCCACAATGTCATTTTCTAGGTTTTTCTTTTCGGTAACCTTAATTGCTTCTTCTTCATCTAAGTCATCATCCACCAAGGGTGATGTCTTAGAGGGTGGAGGAGTTTCATCGAATGTCACGTTAAGTGATTCTTCGACTTTCCTAGTGTGTTTGTTTAGGATGATGTAGGCTTTACTATTTTGAGAATAACCTAAAAAGATACCTTCGTATGACTTTGGGTCAAACTTTGTAAGGTAGTCTTTAGTGTTTAGAATGAAGCACTTGCTTCCAAACACTCTAAAGTAATCTAATGTAGGTTTCCTACCTCTTAAGAGTTCGTAGGGTGTTTTTCCTAAGATGGCTCTAATTAGGATTCGGTTGAGAATGTATGTTGAAGTGTCTACTGCGTTACACCAAAACTTTTGTGGTAACGATTGCTCATTCAACATAGTCCTACTCATTTCATGAAGTGTCCTATTTTAGAAATTATGTATAATACCATTGGCATTACAAAACTCTCCAAATTGCACCTCATTATCAAATTCCCTACCATGGTCGGTTCTTATTGACACTATTGTACATCCTAATTGGTTTTGAATCTTCTTACTAAATATTTCGAATTGATCAAAAGCTTCGGTTTTGTCCTTAAGGAATCTAGTCCAAGTATACCTAGAGTAGTCATCTACTATAACTAAGGTGTAGTGGTTTCCTCCGTAACTTTGTACGGCAGATGGACCAAAGATATCCATATGAAGGAGTTCTAAGCATCTAGTCGTTGAGACTATATTCTTAGCCTTATGACTAGCATGAGCTTGCTTTCTAATTTTGCAAGCATCACATAATTGTTGATAAAACTTAAGCTTAGGTAAGTTTCTAACTAATTCCTTAGATGCTAACGATTGAATGAGACTCATATTTGCGTGACCTAATCTCCTATGCCACAACGTGGAGTTTTCATCAATCGTTGCTAGACAAATTTTATCTTTAGGCTTATTTCCTAATTTTATCATATATAAGCCTTTCTTCCTAATACCTCTACCTATGACCTTACCATCCTTAGTAATTTCGCTATCATGTTCAGAGAAAGTTACTATACATTTATATCACATATGTGTCTTATACTTAACAAATTAAATCTTAAGTTATCTACATGCTCTACATTATCTATTTTGAGAGAGTCATTTTAAATCGTACCTTTGCCAACGATGTTACCACGAAGATTACTACCAAAAATGACATTACCTTCGTTGTATGCCTTGTAGCTTGAGAAGAGTTTTCGGTTACCCGTTATGTGTTTGGAGCATCCGCTATCCTTTATCCAATCATCGGGTTCCAAGTCGACTTCAAGGCATATCTATTTATATAAGGAAACACCTCAAACATTTGGTCCCTAATATCTCATGGGTCCAAAGTTGTTAGTGCTAAACATCCCTTGCATTTGATACAATTGGTTGGGATGTAGAAATGGAAGACACATTTCCTATGGCATGTAACTTTGTGGTGGGAAGTTGTTCCAAGTTACAGGAAAACCACAAGGTTGATTTTGTCGACCAATGTTTCTTTTTGGTTGCGGTGTTTTAGGACGATGATAATTATTTATGACTCTTCTGGGTGGTGGAATTTTTGATCTAAAATTTATTTTTGAAAATCCAACTTCGGGCTTTGACAATGGCTTATAGAATTGCTTAACTTCATTGTCATTATCAACGGGAACTCTTACATTGTTTACTATTATGTGTTTTGGTCTAGGACCCAAAATATATTTTTAAAAAGACAAACTTTTCTCAGATCCAGGTGTGATTCCGGGTGGCGGTCCCATATTTACTTTGGGGGCCGCCTAAATCTTAAGGGGGACGCCCATATTTATGGGACCTCCATCAGAAGACGCCTTTTTCTGAGTTTTTACAAATTTTATTTCCTTAATTCCACTAGATAATGCTTCAAATGAATTAAACCCTAAACCTAACTTTTCACCAGAGGGTTTTTGATTATTTAACATTTCATTTAAGCAATGTGTGCTCTTTTCAAACTTGGTTAGTTTAAGAGCTTCCTCTTTAAGCTTTTCATTTTCAATTTTAAGCATATGACATTTTACACATTCGAGATCAACATCCTTGTTTTTCTCGAGTGTAGACACTTTTTCTTTGAGAGTACTAATTTCCTTTTCTAAGCTATCTCTAGTGGCTTTTAGTCTTTTATTTTTAGTAATTATCTTTAAAATCATTTTGCATAGTTTATCATATTCACTTCTAATATTAAATCATCTATTGACGAGTTTTCATCACTAAAGTAAGAGGATTCGGAACATACCTCACTTGATGCTTGAGCTACTAGACACGTTTCATTATTGACTTTCTCATCATCTTCTTCACCGCTATCACTCCAAGAACCTCCGATAAATGCTATTTGGTTCTTGTTTTTTGGTGGTTTTGGACATTCTCCAATAAGATGATTCGGGTCGCCGCATCTAAAGCATTTTCTATCACTTTTACCATTTTTGTCGTCTCGGCTTCTTTGAAACGTCTTTTTGTCGTTCTGAGGTTGTCTCATGAATCTACCTCTTCTCTTAAAGAATTTCTTGAAGTCTTTTACCGCCATGGCGTATTCTTTGTCGTCACTTCCGGAAGTCGAACACTCTTCATCACTAGAATCTTTCTTATCCTTTAAAACAAGAGATTTCCTTTCAACTTTTGCTTTGACTATTTTGGAATCTTTCTTGATGATCATTTCGTGAACTTTGAGGTTCCCGATAAGTTCATCAAAAGATAGTGATGTTAAGTCTTTCAACTCTTCAATTGTCGTGGCCTTTGCTTTTCATATGGGATGTAGAGCCCTAAGAAATTTCCTAACATAGTTCTTGCTAAAATAACCTTCATCAAGAGCTTATAAACTAGTAATGATAGTATTAAATCTAGCAAAAGCACTATCTATAGATTCGTCTTCGAAAATGATGAATTGTTCATATTGTTGAACCAAAAGGTCGATCTTGTTATCTTTAATTTGACTATTACCTTGGTGGGTGATTAACAATGTTTTCCAAATTTCTTTTGCCGTATTACACATGAAAATTCTTTCATATTCTTTTCTAGACAAAGCATTATAAATAACTATTTTTGCTTCATTATTTTTCGTGGGTCGCTTTTTAAGATCATCACTTTGTTTTTCAAAGGGGATAACCTCATCTAATTTGGTTTTCGAATTTTGTTAAATGGGTTGAAAATCACCGCTGGTAATAACATGCCAAAGATCTAGATCTATTGATTTAACATATGTCTCGAATCTATTTTTCCTATAAATAAAACTATCACTTTCAAAGAGTGGTGGTCTTTGCATAGATTGCCCTTCTACATATTTGTCAGAATCCATAGATCAATCCAAGCTTTAAAATACAGTATATTTAAAAGATCTTGAGTGACCTTGGCTCTGATACCAATTGTGGAAACTAGAAGGGCGGGTTGAATAGTTTACAGGTTCGTTTAGGTTTTAAAAACTTTGCTTACAAAATATGTAGATTCGAGTTGTATGTTTAACCAATCTACAATATGAACAAACAATATATAACAATCTAAACTAAAGCTAAATAACAATGACAATAATATGAAGAGATAAGGAAAGAAACAATCAAACCAAGACACCAAGATTTATAGTGGTTCGGCTACGAAGCTCTTCTTCGCCCTACTCTACTCCCCGAGTATCCTACTTAAGATTTCACTATGTCAACAAGCTCCCTTCAAGCAGAGAAAACCGTTTACACGTCGCTTACGTTATTTTCCGACACTAAGATAAATGTCGAGTCCTAATCTTAGCTAGAACCAATCTACCACTTCATAATTAATACACAATCACTAGATCTACACTATCGGATTTACACTCAATCCGAATCACACAACTACACAAGATAATTACAATATAGATTTGTTACTTAGAAGAAAAGAGGAGAGATCACTAATCAACACTTCGTTTCTTGACGAATACGAGTGTTCTTCTCTTGCACTTAAATGAGAGGGAAGAGATGAGAAGAAGAGATTAGATCACATGAAACAAGATCAAGAGATGTTAGTGATCAAGATATTTAGTGAGAGAAAGAAGATTTTTAAAGAGAGAAAGAAGTGTGAGAAAATTCATGCAAAAAGGTCTGATTTTCAGCAAGGGATGGAGTAGTATTTATAGCCAGGAAAATCCAACGGTAACTGGCGGCGGTCCCAGATATATAAGGGGGCCGCCAGGCCCATAAGGAGGCCGCCAGGTAGACTTCGCTCCCCTTTTTGTCTTTTTTGTGGGAAAGGTTGTCTCTGGTATAGAAGCTTCCATTTTGGGGGGAAATTTTGAATTTCAAATTTTAAGTTTTTAATAAAACTTTTCTTTTAATTAGAAAATATTTAGTATAATTAATTTTGTGAAATTCTTTTGTAAAAATATGATGGATAAGAGAAAAATATTTTCTTGATCACTAATCATGCATAATGATTTGTTTGTTCATACCTTAAGTGATTACTAATATTAAAAATGGAATTTTACAATTAATAATTTGTAAACGTTTAATTTTATCGTAAACGTTTTTACATTTTGTTATTATCAAAACGTTGAGAGGTCGAAAAATATAAATAATGTTTTAGACATTATTTGTATTAACAAACTCATCGAAGATCTCGAAGCGGCTTATGGTAATGATTTGAAGGCCTTTTGCTCAAAGTTAATTTTTTTACAAATGTAGTGTTCTTTAGTTGTTTATTGTTGATCTATGAAGTTAGGTTTTGGTTTTGATTTTTAGATAATGCACCCAATATGTTTTCGATTCGAATACATCATAGTGGAAAATTTCGAAAGTATCCAGGCAGAATGTATATCGAGGATCATGTCGACATATTTGATATGATCGATATCGATCTGTTTAGTGTCATTGCGTTGAATAGGATGGTTCTTCAATTAGGTTATACAGGTGAGTTTGAGCCCCTGTTTTATAATTGTCTTAGACCACTGACTAGTCTAGATGAAAGGTTGTATGCTTTGGCATGTGAGGAGGATGTCCGTTGCCTGTATACCGTTGTTAGAAGTTTTAAGTTAATTGAGGTCTATATAGAACGTGGTGTTACTGCTGCTGTAGACTCTTACCGAAGGCCACCGCCACGGGTTAAGGCAACAATAGTAGATATTACTGATGAGCCTGGTAGCATTAAACATAAATCTGAGAAGATGTTGTTGACATGGCATGATTCTAGTGAACCAACTAAGAACCTGTTTTTGACTATGTCACACCTA